>VZTX01011986.1:524520-609283 GCA_013400915.1 Pardalotus punctatus
CCCCCCCCCCCCCCCGCCTTTTCTTAAATGTCATCAAAGTCAAGAATTCTGCAAAGGAAACCCAGAGGAATGATGCAAATGAATTTGAGCGATACTTTCAATACGTAAATAAGGTGATGAAGCAGAACACAATGACAGGGATTCTGAGGGTTATGAAACAAACCCCAGTATGACAATTTCACGAAAGCAGATACAGGGGTTTTTACGCTCTAGGGCCCTATAATGTTCCTCATTAGTTGCCGTCCACGCTGTGCAGTACGGAAATGCCACCAGAAGATGTCAGTCATGGACCGCGAGCAACGGGCAGGGCGGTGGGACCGGGAGGGGGCAGCAGGGAAGATGCCTGAGGAAGCCACAGAAATAAACACCCATCTGAAAAGCACTGCACAGGCACAGGTGTCATTGCCAATACTCTGCCATTACTTCATGCTTAAGGAAAACACAAATTTGGGAGAAAGAGAAAGCAGAGTTTCTGATGTTGCTACATCTCAAAATTAAAAGTAAAAATAAGTTTCTCATCTACTCATACTAGTTTCTTTCAATACTTCAAAAGAGCCATTTCACTGAGAGCTGAATGTTGATCAACATACCTGCACAGAGGCCTGTGTGTACCCACGCACACACACAAACCCACACACACATCTGGGATCAAGTGTGGTGTCTGCTTGGTATGTGCTGCAACGATGTCCTGAAGCCAAACTTGCTGTACTAGATATTAAAAGCTCCATCATGACTGTAAAGGTTTTAATGCAATACATTAGACTCCAAGAAACATGGAGCACACTGTGTTTGAGTGTTGCAGTTTTTATGTCAGAAAATTCCCATCAAGGCGCTCAAGAGAAAACACAGATTACTAAGAAGACAACCCAGTTCAGTATATTGTACACCAACAATTTATGACCACATTGCTTATCTCCTCTTTGGCTTTTGTCCTTGTTACAGAAGATTGTAACTCCAAATTTTTATGACTAGTTTTCTATTTCCTTATATCCATCCATAATCTTTACAGAATAATGTGATGACAAATGGAGCAGAAACAATACTATGGTGTCAACTTTCAAATACCAGATGGCAAGTCACTTTTTTTTTAAAAATTTTACATTATAATTGGCCCTGCAGAAACAGCAGGTTTAGCCCCGCACAGATTTGAGAACATGTGATGAGACAGACTTTCTTCCCTTCTAACTGGCAACCCACAAATGGTTCAAGTTCACATAAAACCAAGAAACAGAACAGTTTGGATTTCAAATCCAGAGAGAAGAGCCACTGCCCTTTTTCAGTCCCCCGGCACAGAAAAAATTTGCTGCCCAAGCCTTCAGCAAAAGGCAGGGAGTGGGAGAACAGATTTTTGGTTCAACTGTTCTTTATGAATATGTATGTGAAAACCTCTCCCTGCAGCAATAGTTTGCAGTAAAAAAGTACTGTGTTTAAAATGTTCACAGGCTTCGAAGTAAGCCACAGGTACTGATTGGCAATGAGTTTTGAAAATTATTTACACATATATACTAATTCAATTATCTTGAAGATTATTGTTCACTTAAAGGTCAAGAACAGATTCAGCTCCAAGACTGCAATTTCATTAATGTTTTAGTTTCCTGTAACCATAACGTTGGTACCAACTGTCCATACCTCACAGAAGTTGATTACAATTATATTAGGATATTTTCCCTGTCATTTGTTTTACTTCAATTGAGTAAAATCAAGATAAACCACACCTAACTTGAGTCTGATTCAATCACACACCCCTATCTACCCCCACACCAAACCAGCCTGGAATTATTTAAAACATCTACACCACCTACTGACCTGCAGTACTGGAATTTGTAATGGAGTTCATAAACTTATACTACAGGTCAAGAGAAGAATGTTGAAAATGGGAGACAATAAATAGACTGGTCAAGAGACATGACTTAACCAAATTCTGGCTCCTGAGGAATTTGGACATTGGGAGACCAGCACTTGGTGTCCTTGCACACCTTCAGGATTCTGCCTCTGAAGACTAGGTAGAACTGTTCAACATTTATTTTTTGAAATATACCCTGAGAAATCAAGGTACATTAAAATGTTTTGTATAGGAAGAAAGACAATTAGATTTTATTCCCCTTTGAATTAAGTGGGCATCTGAGTCATCATCTGGGCAAAACGAGGCAAATCCCACCTCCTCCTTCTGAGAAAAACCTGCAATTCCCTCAATTAAAAAGGAGTCTGCTACCTTTAAATGAAGGCTCCTTGAGGTTTGGGGTTTTTTGGTGGTTGTTTTTGTCTTGCCATCTTTTCCTTTTTTCTGCATAGCTCTAATAGTTCTATATATCTCACATAAAATTAAGAGCAGCTTTTATGACTGCAAAAATGCAGATGAGATATACACCAAATTATCTTGAACAGCAATTCCAAGAAACACTGCAATATATGTAACACCTATGAAAGCAACTTTCCAACACCTAGCGCTGCCATGCATGAGATTTCATCCAGGATGTTTTGGTCTCTTCCAGCCTTGTAAAATGACCTGGCCTCCAGCCAAAGAAGTCTTTCTTTCCCATTTCAGAATAAGAACACGAATGGAAACCTTCCCTACAAACAGAGCTGGCCACAAGACACCTGGACCTCCCCAGATGCCTTGGTCTCTTACTGTATCAAGGTAGGGAAGCCTTTACAGTCAGTCGACAGCTCCCCAGTTAACTCACCTTGTACCACAAGCAGTCACAAGGGTCTTTCATTAGGTCCCTGTCCCTCATGTAGGGACAGGGCTTTTCACACCACCAACTCCATTTGGATATGTACCCATCAACCTCAGCGGGAGAGGAAGCAAGCACAGGATCTCACATGCAGGCAGCAGTGTGACATCAACTCTTCTTCCCTTTCTTTGCCTTGGCCTCTACTTTGGCTCCCTCAGGAAGCTCTCAGCTGGCTCATTTTCTTTCTTTTGAAAAAGTGGATTGCTGAACTGGCTTCTGATTTCATTCCCCAGCTGGCTGCTTCCCACACTACAAGTCTTTGATCCCAGCCTTTCCATGAATTTATCAGCATGTGCTGCCCAGCAGCATTTCAGTCTTCAGCAGGGCTCAGAGTCCCAGCAGCCCCATCCCCATCCTGCACCTTGAGGAGTGGACAGGCAAGGTCTATGAGGAGCAGCTGCCTCTAGGAAACAGCTGACTGGAACATCTTGACTGAGAGATCTAAATCCCTCTATCTAATGAGGAGGCAGGCTGCTGAAAACAGAAATGCTGGTTCAAAATGAAGTGTGTATCACCTGTTCACATAATCTTGCAGGTATTTATATCATCTAGCAATAAACTGGACAGGGACACAGTTTTCTCAGCATCAAGTCAGAGAGCAGGCCAAAGAGTTATTGAAAGAATCTCTAATTAATTGCCCAGAGAGATCAGTGTTTCAACCAGAGTTTTGAGTGATTTACACAGCCTGTGGTCAAGCGAGCTATAGGATTTCTTTCCCACTCTTTAGCACTGTATCCAGCTTGGTCCTTCCTGAGGGCTGACATCCTTCTCTAGCCATCATGCTGCTGAAGCAGGTCTCATGAACAACTTAATACCAGTGGTTTCCCAACTACAGGCCACAAATCATATGCCCCTGGTCTACAGAAACCTGGCTAGCTCTGTCAAGCTGACTCCACTCATTTCACTTAGGAAGAGAAACAACAAATGAGAAAATGAGAAAAATAGGTACTGAAGAGAAAAATGGATTGTACAGTTGTACCAGTATTAAATTAACAGAAAAGGAAAGAAAATCATATAGAGATGAGCTAGAAACACAAATGCTTTACTACTGTAGTTTTTCCATGTAGTTTTCTCTAATTGCTATAGAAGCAGTTATGCAATCCTGAACAGATCTTCTATTTAACATAGTTGTATTTGGGAAGAATCTTGGGAATTAGGTTTTGTTCCAGTAAAATGGAATTGCTTGTGGTGAGACTGCCCTTTTCCTGGCTTTCAGGCATACAGCTCTCACAGGAGGACTGCATGGTGACATGGTAAAGTACATGGAGATTAATTAATGTTGTGCTGCATCTGGTTTTAATTCCTAATTTAGGAATATATTAAAAAACAGATTCTAGAATAGCCATCCAAACTACTTGCATGTTTTCCAAAACAGCCAGCTCTCCAATAACACTAAGACCCATTAAACCACAATCTTTGCAATGATCACCAAATCAACCTCTCCTGTTCTAAGAAATAATTATTTCAAATCCTTTCCCTACCATTTTCCCCTAACTGAAATGGGAAGGAATGAACAGTGTTTACCCTATCTAGATAGCTAAAACATTAGTTCTCTTGAACATGAGTTAGAAAACACAGAAAACTCCAGAGCTGAGTTCTTGTGGAAAAACTTACACTAGCAGATCTATCCCCTTTAGAGGGAAAAAAAAAAAAAAGAAAAAAAGTCCCTCTTAAATGAAATGAAAACCCTTCTTCATCAGACCAGAAATGAAAAGGTAAGCTGTTTCCTTCAAACACACCTGGCACTGTGAGTAACACAATGGCATTTCTCCTAAAGGATCTTTTCAAAGGACAAGATGCTGCCCAGGTGTTCAGGGTCTGGGTTTTTTTAACATTGAGCACAGAAATCACTCCATGCTAGGCTAATTCTGTGCTACTCTTTAGTTTCTTATTCTTACTTTGCTATGATTCAAAGGAACAGGTTATTACTGCTCCTGACATTGGTCTGTAGAGTTTACAGGGCTCTGTCCTTACTATTCCTTGTCCCATTACTCCCTTCCTCAGTGATTAAAGTCCCACCACAGCCACTCTGGTATCTCCTCATGAACATTTAAATTCTTCCTGGTTCTTGCAGAGTTTGCAAACTCCCATATTTTTGCAGCTTTACTGAACCAACCTTGCTGTCAGCCAGTATCAGAGACTCACCCTCACAGGAACTCAAGAACAGGCCCAGCAGAGCACACAAAGCTTTTCCACAGAATTCACTATTGTTTCTGCTGAGCCACCTCCATCGCCTGTGGATACTTTCTTACTTATCTTTTTATTGCATATCACTGAGACAAGTTGTAAAAACTACATGTACCAAATACACATTCAAAATACATCTGAAAATACATAGTAAGTTTTAAGCCTTTTTTGACATGTTTCCCAAAGATCATACAAGCTTAATAACAGCACACAGATTTTTTTTAGCAGCTGAAAACTGACAAAAGCAGCAGCTTTTAAAACTTACCTGCCTGAAAAGGAAAACCTCCCAGCTCTCACCTTTCACAGCCCAGTCTGGATGCCTTTCCAAGTTGACTGGATGCCTTTCTGGTTGACTGCAATTATTTTGCTGAGTGCTGGGACAGGCTGTCTGCTGGCAAGAGGACTCTAGCCACCCTACTCTCGCATTTTACTTACTGCAACCATTTTGCTTTATAGCCTTTTTGCAATGTCCTTTTACACTCCGACCCCTCTTCTGTTCCCTTCTAATTCCTCTGCACCCCAAAGCTATTGCTCTCTATTGCACTGAAGAAATAAAAGGAAAAACAGAATCAGTAAAAAGGAGGACTTATTTTTAAATACCATTTTCCACAGGTTCAACAGAGCCTAGCTACTGTGGTAAGTATTGCCATGTCAACACTTCAACCAAAGAACACTGTCACTTCCCCTCCCAAGCCAAATACCATCACCTCACACAAATATCCTCCCTGCAGGCACACTTACCAGCTGTGATCCCTACCTGCTGCCCAGCCTGACCTTTGCTCATGTTCCTGTCTCTGACACACCCAAAATTCTCGCTGTGACACACAAACAAAACATACTGTAGCAGACCTACGATGAAACTTCATAAAAGCGTAGTGAGAAGGAGAAAAGACTGTCTAACACAGCCAGCCATGTGCCCATGACACTGAAATCAACGCAGAGGCTTGCCTTCCTTGGCCTTGCAGCTTTCCAATCTGGGCCTGGAATCCTAGAGCCACGTTAGTAAGAAATGATTTAATTAAAAGTGATTTAATTATTACTTTACATAAGAGATTATTAGAGTCCATTAAAATCCAAACTGCCGCTTGCCAAGATCTCAAAACAGTTTATTATTTTTATTCTTGCATAATGAGGAAAAATACATTTTGTTTCAATCTCTTTGGTGAGGAGATATGGCATTTTGCCAGATTACAAGGAGGAAAATTCTCCTGGATGCCAACGCCTAGTGAACTGCATCCTGTGTCTCGCTGCCTTGGTGCCGAACGAGGCAGCTGACAAATCAGTCAGAATCTTGCTCTAAAACTTTCCTGTCTCTGTGTACAGGGACACACTATTATTTGCTAAAGAGCAGTGGGAAAGACGGATAAAAGTTTCACAGAGGAAGAGCAGAGGAAAAACATGATGTTTTGCCAATTTGCAAATAAATGGAAGCTGATTCATCCTGTCCAGTGGGTTTTCCTATCAGCACCCAGTTAATGATACTACCCTGAAATATGTTGGTTCAGCTGTCTAGCTGCAGCAGCTCAGTGGACAGCACAGTATATCTAGTGCATGGCCTCAGAGAGGAAAAAGCCAAACAAAAAGTGCTTACCTCTAACTCCTGCTCCCTGCATAGGTACTTCAGTTGTTTACTTTCCACAGTCGCACAGCTCTGACTGTAGCACAGGGCCAGAAAAGATTGTTAATTAATTCAAATAATAAGTATTTGGCAGCATCAATATAGGCATTTCCGGAACCCTTCAGTTAAGTGGTTTTGACTCCATGGTATTAAAAAATGAGTAAAATACACAGAACACTCCAATTGCAGAGATAAATAATAATCTGCTGGAATTACATTCTAAATCTAAGGAGTGTTAACTGAACTACATTTCATCTTAAGCACTGAAATTCTCAAGAGGTATCAGTCAGGCAAAAGAGAACTAATGAAAATGAAACCAAGAAAAAGGACAATTGCACTCATCTCCTGTAGAATCCTCAAGCAGGCAAATGAGATCTACTTGTCTTTGTTTAAAGCGTCATAATATATTTCAATTGTGTTCAAGAAAAAGGTTGTGAAGTGACAGACTTGAAAAGCTTCAAGTCTTTATCTACCTATAGATTAGACAAAAACACCAAAGTAAAACACCTTGAAATGTCTTCATCTTTGCTTACCCACAGAATAGACAGACCAAAGACCTCAGCTTTATTCATCCATTTCAGTAACACAGATTTGGATACAAGACTTAGTTTCTACTTTGAATACTCTGACCTCACGTCTAAGGTCAATTTACAACCCAATGGGGGGACCTCTTAACAAAATTCAGAAGGGTGGTACTGCACTGTGTTACAGAGGTAGCCCCGGGAACACCTGCTGGTCATGGCTGCCCTTGAGCCAGTGAACATTCTCACTTCTTATTACAAACCCCAAAGAGCAACCTACTTTCTCCTACCAGTGGAGTGAGTTATGCAGTTAATGCCAGGAGTAGCTTCCAAATATTGGAATACACTTGCACAGAAGGAAGGCAATACAATTCTTTCTGCTCTCAACTGCCTCAGCAACAATATTAGCAGCATTCAGAAAGCCATGTAAACTCAACAGATAAGGTGCCAAATAAAAAGGATGTGATTCCCATACAGAGAGTTTCTCAGTGGAGAGTGCTGACAGCTGCAGAAAAGGGATCTGAATGAAAAGCATGCTTACAGAGCTGCACCAGCCATTCTGGCCAAAATAAGAAGCACCTTTCTTGAGATCCGTATGCGGTTCCGGGCTTTTACAGTCCGGTGCACCCAGAAGAGTATCCTTCCTCTGATGCTATATATGCAGATGAACCAAAATATAGACACATGAAATCCCAGTGAAACAGAAAAATTTAAGAAAAGCAAGTAATGAATATTACTGAATAGTAAAGAAACTAGGAAGATGTAAATAATATTGTCTTTTAATCTCATTTCTAAGTATTCCTAGGTATTACTCACTGTACAGTTAATAATCATCACAGCTCTTGCAGGAACATGACTTTCAAGTAATCAGCTTTTGGACTAAAATATGGGTCATTGCACCAGCAAAAAACTGCTAATTCTAGTTAACATTACTTGTAACAAAACAGTCCATTTTTCAAACAAGTACAGCTATTCAAATGGATGTAAAGAAAGCACCTGGACACACAGTTTTTCAGTTAGGTAAGACATCATTCTAACCTTGTGAACATACATCTAAGATACATATAATTACTCTAAGCTTTTTTAAAAAATTCATACAAGCATCCCCATTTTACACAAGCACAGTGAATTACATTAATGTATACTAAATGACTTCACTTGGTAGCATTATATTTTCCATGTGCTTTTTCAAAGACTTCTTAAATTATCTTGTTCCACACTTGCATACACCTATCTGACACACTACAAAAGCAGCGAGCATTTTGTTTTGGGAAGTGTTTCTTTTTCATAAATCTCACAGCAGTTGTTAAGAAAGACGTGTCTATATTTATATCTGCAAAATGCAGCAGGAGGGCTCTCAGACAGAGGCAAATCAGAAGTCCTCCAGACAGTCCTGGCACTCTAGCAAGTGGCTCCCACCTTATCCTGAGAACCAGCTCTGCCGTGTTTCTGCTAGAGATCTAAAGGCCCTGAGCTAGCCGTTCTCCAAAACACCAATCATACTAATTGATATTACCATAGCATAACGCAAATTATGCAGTACTTGAAAATCAGTGTCCAACATTTCTGCCCACTCATCTACACCTAGCATAGTCTAGGAAAGATGATCAAACCTCTGGTTATATTTACTTCCATTTCTTTAAGGGTAGAAAGTCCTATTCTTCTGCTTTTTAAGTGTTTGTGCAAACATGAGCAAATGAAAAGCAGGAGGTTACATTTTTCTCATAAAACACTCAACTGTACTGCAGTGATAACTGGAACCACTTCTAGATCTTTATAAAACATCCAGTTTGTCACCCTTTCCTTGTTGAAAAATCCAGGAAAAAATGCTGGAGAAAACCTAGATTTGCTTCATCCTTACACACGGATTTCCTCTCCCTAATATTCAATCCTGCATAGTCTCAACCCACACATTTTCTCCTTGTTTTCCTTCTGCTTTAAAGCATCCTTATAAATCCTAGAATCTGGAGAGTAAAAATTGAAAGTGACCACTCTTTTTTAAATGTCACTTTTCATACAAAGCCAAAGCAAGAGAATTACAGGACAGTTTAAGTGATATTTTATTACAAACCATAGTGAGCTGAAGCAATTAAATGAGAAGAAAGAGTGATTCAGCTGGGAACAATTAGCATTTTCTCTATAATTGCTTCACAGAGAAATATGAGAGTTATTTCTAGAGAGTCTCAACTTGCAAAGCTTCAGTGCTTTTATTGTCCCCACCCATTAAACATATGTGGTAGCTGGCTGTAAACACACATACACTGTTGCAATCAAAATTTTAAACTCTCTAAAATGCATCATTGTTATAATGAGCCTTCAGGCAAAAGCAGAGATTAACATTTCTGAGAAAGAAAAACAAAGATTTCTTTCCACAGGCTACTGGTCTAGAAAATCTGATTTCCAGAGAAAAATACTAATGGAGAATATGTCAAGATGCCAACTATCAAGCTCCAGATTTCTAAAATATAATCTTGTTAACAGAAAAGCACTGTCTTTCTTTTAAATTACAGTTAGTGTTCTTAGAAAATACTGATACAAAAAAAGGACAACAGTTAATGCTACTTGGTTGCAGATTACACAATAGCTTGTTGAATGAGCCATAATACCTAAATATCTTCAGGGCACTTAATCAAGGACAACCCAAAAAAATTGCTTGAGTTCCCACCCTAAAAGACTAAGAGGAGATTAAATTCTCATTTTTTGCTGCTGCCATTTTTTAAGTGCATCTTCTTGCTATTTCAGAAAGCATGGATTTTATTAGCTGTAACACTTAAAGAGGTCAACAATGAGACAATCAATTACAAAACCTGTTCATTTTCAACAGCAGTTCTGTTTACCAGAAAATGAGGCAGAGGATTAGCACCAAATATGTATATATTTTCATTACCTCCCTTATTAAAGGAATTCCAGTTCTGAAAACAAAGCTTGATTCCCATGTTATTTAATATTTTTAACATTTACAACATATTAATTAAAAATCAAGGTAGAGTTGGATTATCCCTGCAGTACAGAGAAGGCTTTTCTCTTTTGTTATCTGTAGGTAACAAAGAGCTTTACCACAAAACAAATACTTAAAGGTCAAAGGCATCGATTAAAGATATCAAAGATGGCCCTTCTTACCTCAAAGTTTCTTTCTAAAACTTACACAACTACTGTCAAAGTTCAGTTTAACTTCTCAATAATTACAACCACAGACAGATTTCTTGAAGCAAGCCTAAAATACAGACAAAAAGGTAAGACTTTTCTAACTCCTTCATGAGCAACATCCACTACAATTCCATCACTAATTGCTAACCATGTTTTACAGAGTTTGGCCCAAACCAGCACAAAATCCAAGTTAAGACATTTCTAGAACTCTGCTGTTATCCTCTGCTATATTACAATACTTGCAAGACTTCAGTGTGAAGTGACAGTTGTGTTACCTAAGAAACCCATCAATGACAACCGAGGAAGTCACTCAGAAACACTGCTGGGTGTTCTCTTTTTAGCCAAATCTTCTTCAATGAAGAATCAGAATAGTTTAGGTTAGAAGGGGCGACCTTAAAGATGATCTAGTTCCCCTCCCTTGCCATGCAAAAGGATGTCTTTCATTAGACCAGGCTGCTCAAAGCCCGAAGGAAAACAAGGACTTACAGTCTTTAACACATTAGCCTCAAATCTGCTCCTAGAATTCTTCCAAAGACATTTTAACTTCTAGTGCTGTTAAAAGAAAGCCTGGTGGTTTTGGGTTTACCAAGGTGAGCACCTTCATCAGGCTATAAAAAGAGCCAAATTTAAAGGTGGTAAGAGTCTTTTCCAGAGGCAGCGACTTTCACTTCAAGAAAAGGCCTAGTGGAGTTGACATTGCATAGGAAAAGGAAACATTCTCTTTTTACGTGGTATAAAAGATGTCACCCATTTCCTAATCAATTATCAAAACATGTCAATTGCTTAATATTACATCAAATGTCTTCAGTGAATCCATAAACTGAAGGTCAATTTTGTTTAACCAGAAATCTCTACTGAGAGACCAGCAAGAGAGACTATGGCTATTGTATATAGATGAAGACATGCAGTAATTTCCATGCATGAAGGGCTGTCAGCTGCTACACAGAAGCATTGAGCTGCAAACCTGTAGATTGAGGTGGAAATCCACTAGAGCTCCACGGAGAATTGTGCTACTTTGGGACACATTAGACACACATTAGAAGGATGTGTATCCTGCTGTTGGCTCCTATCCAATGCTTTCCGTGCACCACCATTACACTGACACGTGATACTCCCAGAGTCTCACTTTTAACAGTTGGAGACTAACAGAACTTTTTATGGCACAACTAGAGCACTAGATTGTCTCCATATCCTTATCATTATTCAATTCCTTTCAAAATCTTGGTAAGCTCTTGGTGTCCAACTTTCAGCAGCAGCACATTCTTCAGTGTGCAAGAAAAAAATTTCATATAAATACTGGAGGTCTGTTTAAGAAAGGAGAAAATCCAGCAAATAGGTTTATGGACATTGTAACACTTCACAGACACCACTTAAATTTCTAGAAGAACAAGGGGAAGAAGAATATACCAAAAGAAAGGAAGAGTTAAGTCATGAGAGAAAAATTAGAATATCCACAGGAAGACATACCAACTGCTACAATAAGGTAGCTCTTGTATGGCAAATCCAGTGATTAAAGGAGAAACACAGAATAGGCATTTGTGTACTTGGAGCTAAAATTTCCCACCAAGACTGAGGAACCTAAAATGCCAAAGGCAAAAACTGAGCAAAGACATAATTTTGTATTTTAAAACAAAATCTGAAATCCATCACGATTTCATAAAGGAAGTCATCCTTAACCAAATTTACCTAACATTTTAAATTTCCTAAGTGCAAATGCCCTTAATGGATAATGTCTTATCCATAAAGTAACCATGGTGTTGAACGCATGGTTGCTTGTGGTATTTATGTTTCCATTCTTTTAAAACAACATTACAAACTTTGTGAAAAACTGTGATATAGTTATGATCTCCCTGGAATTTACTGATTATCCACTAGTTCTCTTTATGTGTAGTCTGCAGCTATGAGTGAAAAGGAGATTGTCTTTAATGATTGTGCTTGTGCGGGAGAAGAGAACATGTACTTATACAGAACTTTCAGAAGTTAAATTGAGTTAAATCAATTCACTTTCTGTAGAAATAGCACTGTAACATCCCTCCCTTTCCTGGGCAGGGTTATACTTCTACTTTGAAGCAGGAGAAAGAATCACTTCTATCTAATTGACAGAAGGATACTCACTATACATCTGATTTTTTACTGAAACAAAAAATAAGTATAGTGTAAATCTGCAGATTTCTCTCTTGTGTGTCTGCATATACATACACACTTGAAAACTCCAATGTGAATGAGTAACTAATTTTAGTAGTTCAGGTTGGGAACTTCCCAGTATGGCAGACAAATCCAGTTAGAATTTTAGACAGACAGGATTAATTTTCCTTCAAAGACAGTAAGTACTCAACCTGGATTTAAAAGAATTTTGTTTTATTTGAACAAAGGCAAACAATCTTTATTATTAAACATGTATCTTTTACCTGCAGTAGAAGAATCTCAAAATCATTTTTTAATCTGATAACACGTATCACCACAACTAGTCAATGTTCAAAGCTAAAATGGATATTCAGTTACTCATAGGTTAATGATGTTTGAATTTTAAAAATACATAAAACGGGTTTTCCTGAAAGTTACTCTGCATTATGATTATGAGACTGTTTTCAGAGGAAAACTCAACTATGGCAAGTTTTCAAGAGTAGAAAAATCACAACTAGCCCTGAACAAGGACAGTTACATTAGAAACCCAGAAATTCTGCCAAATACTTCTGCCAGTTTTATGTACAAGTTAAAAAAAAAAATTCTAATTCTGGCATTACTGCTGCCAAGAAGAGGTAATATGAAGACACGTAACTCTTGTGTATGTACTTTGCTGCTATTTTTCTTTGGTTTAAAATGTACACGAAACACATTTTATGAAACATCTCATTTGCAACTTCATATTGATATCTGTGTGTACTGCAGTATGTCCGTAACAATGCTTCAATATGTTTGACATCCCATGCAGTACAGGGGTACTTGTACTTCCTACCTAGTACACAGGAAAAGAAATCAGATGTTCTTCCAGACAAAGTTCCATATTTATTCAAAAGGCATAAATCCCAACTGACATTTTTATTACTTTAAATGTTTAATTTCACAAAACTTATAAATTAAGGGACTTCTTACTGTTTCAGTAATGTTACAAGCAATACCCATTGGTGTATATTGTAGTTCAGAGGGCTTATACAAACCCCCTATACCATTTAACCCCCTGAGTACAGGTTTTAAACAGTGTTCCATGGGATCTTATCCACTGTGAAGGAAAACAATGAGGCATCCTGGATTATACATGTCTTGAAAAATACTTTAAAGCTTTGAAAAGTTCTTCCTTATGAGAATGCACAAATGCAAAATAACCTATCCTATATCCAAAACAATCCAAAGTATAGCAATAATAACTGGATTTTAAATTTAAGAAACACTGTCATTAAATACACATTATGAAAACAATTGGCAAATCTTATATATATTTATATAACAATACTGTCATATTGTTATATTAAAGTTGTTTTTAAGGTAACAAACACTGTATGTATTCAACTTTCTAACACCAAACTTCAAAATTGTCAAAAAAAAGCCTGGACTCTTTGAAATGTTTTAATTTCTAGTATACTTCCTCAAAGGACATGTACAAACTGATCAAGAATGAAAAATGTCCTGCATTAAGACGAAATAAAGTACAAATAATTTTCAGTCTACACGTTCACTGAGGTCTGTGGTTAAAATCAAAGTAAAATTTTGTCAGCTATTACATTATAGAAGAATCAATACACAGTCATAACGGGATTGTAACATCTAAGCAGGCACTTTTTAAACACCTTGTTAGTTTAAAATCAAGGATGAAAAGGCAGTTTTTATACCACTTGATGTTTCAAAAATGCATTAATCACTAGTATGCCCCTCTACTTCATTATGTACAAAAAACTTTCACTCAGCTTAAAAAATTCAAAAAACTCATATGGGTTATGATCACTACAAATTTTAAGATGATAACAGAAAGTGTCTTTGCTAAAATGAAAGCTCCAGGCTTCGTTTGAATTCTCAACACAGCAAACTAACTGTCTGACTGCAAACTTGCATTTCATTGCTAAAGCAAAAGCTATAAAATAAACTGCAGTGCACAACTTCAATATGATTCTAAGAACTTATTAATGCTGATACCAGAGGTGATTTATTTGGCTTTGTGGTGTTTTGCATTTGTTTGTTTTGTTGCTTTTCAGTAAAACCTTCCCCTCCTGACAGAATACTGCTAAACACAGAAAAAAAAATACTACTCTCTGCTACTGTCTATCTTTAAGACACAGTAAAAAACCTCAACATACAAGAGTTCTAGAGCAAGTCATCAATCTGCAAAATGTTATACATCAGTAATAAGGCATCCACTTTACAGCTGTTTGAACAAAAAAAGGAAGCATTTCCCAAAATACATATTTTGAATCTGTGTAAACAAAGCTTATATGTATTGCTTCCATTCATTTCAAAAATATACACCCACATGGACTGAAAGTGATCTTGGTGCTATGAATTTTAGATTACTGTAATTTATGCAGCTGTAATCTGAAGATACAAAATCCAAGTATTTTTGAACTTAATATTTTGAAACATGCAAAAAATTTTAGTTATGCTTATATGAAAAGAAAGCTAAAAATATACCCCAAATTTTAAGTGATTTCATTGAACAAAGGAGAAAGTACTATGAAAATAAACATTCATCTGGTTTCCTAACAATAAATACAAAGACAGTTATTATAACATACTGCAACACAGGAAATATTACTATATTGACCTTAATGTTCAATCAGTAGTTTTTTTAATCTTTTCTCATTGACACCTGAATCTTCTACCTTGTCAGCTGTCCAACAACTTTTAACAGGGTTTTATTTTCTTGCTTCAATTGTTCATTTTCATCTTCTATATCATCTAGGTCCTGTACAAGAAAAATAAACACTTCTCAGGACAGAAATACAAACTCTCAATTAGTAGAAGTAGGAATTTAACATCTTAGCTCTGCAATGAGGAAGCTGGGGTAGAGGAGAATTAGTGTCACAGTAGGTACCCTTAGAACTGTTAAACCAGCCTGTTTCCAAGTGTTACTGTAATTAGAAAACATTAATATTATATTCCCAAGCACCTTTAAATAGAACTTGTTCAAATCAAAGCTACAGCAGGAATTAATGCATAAAGAAACAAAAACAGAACGGAGGTGATTATTATTCTGGCATATACAGAGAGTGTATTGAGCTGCTTTGTGTATTAAGTACCAGTATTTTCAGAAAAAGATATGCCTGTCCACTTTTTTCTGTGGGGGGGGGAAAAAAAAAAAAAAGAAAGGACTTTGTTCCTTCTGTCTAAACTGCTACTGAAAGAACAGACAGTGCACATGGGTGTTCAAAATAGATTACTTTCACCCCTAATGTTTGTCTCTTTTCCACTAATTACCATTTTTGTCCAGTTCCCATCTCACTTCTTCACTTCCTACCAAGTATTTTCAAGCCTTGAAAATGAAAACCAGTGAAAATGGGTGCTTAATACAAATAGTACGTCAGTAAAAATAATTTTACTGCACAAAAATCATGTGCAAGAAAGAATGTGAATTAAAAAAGAATAAAGAAACAGAAGAATGATGTCAAGGACAGGATTTTAAGGAGAAAAATGAAAGGCGGGCAAAGGAAGAAGAACCAGAGTTCTCATTGGAGATCCTAGGTGTCTTGATTCAAGTCTGTAAAACCATCCTCTTACCTTAAGTAGTAAGGAAAAGATTTTCTCTCATCCCTTTAAGTTGTTAAGCAGTATTTGATATACAAAGCCTAGTTTCTGATTTCTTTTTTTAGTGAGGTCATTCCAGAACTGCACAATACAGATCATGTGTTCAATTGGTATAATGATTTTTTAAAGCCTCTTCAGTTTGCCCAGCAAAAATCCATACTGCAATACCTTTGCAGTTACTTTGTTATTTTCTAATGTGGAATCAAGAAATTACTAGCAGAAATTCCTCTTTGCCTCACAGAAGTAATGCTTCATCACAGTATGAATGACTTCCAGGAAAAGCATTTGACCACTCCAGCATCACAGATACAAGTGACTTAAACATGTAAACAGGGAAGGTTTTGATGGACAGACACTATAAATACAATTTACTATAAACAAACACACTTTATATTCTCTTTTGAGCATTCAGATCAATAATCAGATGGAAGGGACAACACATTTTCAATAAAATTATTTTTTTTTGTTTGGTATACATAACACTTCTGTAATAATGTTCAAACTTGTTAACCTAGCCTTTGGATGCCTCAATTAAAGCTTACCAAAAACCTCCTGTTTCAAATTCTAGTATAATTGACTCAAAATAAAATATTAGAAGTTTATTAAATGTTTATTCTGCAAAAATAACACTCCAAAAATTACTACTAATATTCATACTAATATAATTACTACTATATTCAAGAAACTAAGAGTTTCTTGAATATAAGCCAGGAAAAATAACTGCTGCAGTTTAAATATCTACAGAAACAATGGGCTGAGAGATGGAAGGGATTTTGCCACTCTGAAATTTTAAGTTTCTTTTTCAAAATTAGAACACTAATTTATGCTTATTAGCAAAAAAAGGATGCAACAGCAAGAAAGCATGAACTTCACACACCAAAGGAACTGGTAACTACACAACTGACACTAATTGGACTGTAAATCCTCACTGACACTGTCTCCAAACACTTTTAACTACAATGACATCTTAGTGAGGTCAGAGATGATTAAGAGCAAACTAGTCAACAGCTGAACTTTGCCTACAAAGTATTTAAATATTTTGAAATGCCTTTCTCTTCAGACATTTATGGTTTTTATGAAGCAACTGCCCCTTTCTTACAAGGAACGTGGCAGACATAATTTTAGTGTCTAATATACTGGAATGAGAGAATGCCATTTACGGCAGACAGCGTTTTCTGTTCCTCAATATAAATGCAGCTCATGTTCTTTAAGTATCTCTATGATGTGCTGACTGACCTCAGAAATTATATCACCATATTAAATAAATATACTTACAAAATGAGAAAAATTCTACCAAGAAGTTTTCATGATTCTTGGAAGAAGCTTTTCAAATACCACAAAAGGTCTTTGCCAATCAGGCAAAGATGCATCTGTGGTTATGAACGAACTGAAGCTTCTAGAAAGAGCTCTTTCTTGGCAGAATTTTATAACCTTGCTCTATGAACACTCAGAGCAACAAGGAATTGAGACACGCCAGTAACACCAGACTTAGGGAAGTTAACAATGACAAACACAAGCCACCTTGGAAAAAAAATATAACTTGCTGACATACCTCTTGAAAAGCTACACAAATACAAAAAAGCCCTCAATTAATTCTCTTCTGACCTTGCCCAATGGATACGGGTGCCTGAAGAATACAACAGAGAATGCAGAAACTTTCATCCCCTCTTTATAGGGCCATGTAAGAAAGTATTTGCTTACTCTGTTTAATAAATCAATTTCTTCTTTCAGCTTTCCAATTAGTTCCTCTTTGTCCTGCGCCATCTTCATTAATCTTGCATTTTCCTGTCTTTCTTTTGCAAGTTCCTATAACCAGAATACAGAATGAAGTTGGAGATGTTAATTTTTGTTTTAAGAGACAGTTTTAAGTCAGTACTATCTAAAACAAACAAAGAGAGAAGAACACACACACACTTACCTGTAATTCTTTTTCTACAGCAAGTCAAACCCACATCTTCAAGTCCTTTTACATTTCAAGGAGCTAAAGAATCACATCTAAGATAATATTTTACCAACAGCAAATCTGTGTGATATCTGATTCAAGCGATAATGTTTTAATTAATATTTAACTTAAGCATGAACACAGAATTGGACAGGGGCCGAAAAACAGAAGAAGTAAATGTAACAGATCAGCTTCCAAATTTCTTATATTGGGAGGCTTAGTCTTTGTTGTCGGTTGGGTTTTCCTTTGTTCTTTTGGCTTTTTTAGAATACCATTAACAAGAAATAAAGACTCACTTTTGAATCTGTGGGCCTGAATGTGGGAAAAAATGAAAACGGTCATTAGGAACTCAGTAAGGCAAGATTCAGGATACTGAAAGAAAGCCCTTATATCATCTTCTATTTTTTCTTACTGGCCATTAAAGTATTTCAGAAAGAAGCTGATTTAGAAGGGAGGATTATGCTGTACTTTACTCGAATGAAGGTTCCTCAATGCTTAAAAAAATTTAAAACAGTAATTTCTACAAAATACATGTTGTTTTCACCCTTTCGAAAAGAAGTTATTCAAATTGTGTTTACTTAGTAATTTTCACCCATAGTACTCAAGAATATTTGGCAAGTTACCCACAAAAAACCCACTTCAGACACTATAAAAGAGAAGCCGGTAATAGATTACACAGATGACATTATTTAGCAAAATACTGGCTTACGTGAAAAGTTCAGCTTTAACATTATTACATTTTCCCAGAACTGTTTGTATGAAGTCAATGTCAAACAATGAAAACTGTTTAAAATACACATTTTAAATGTTTACAGCTTTAACAAACAACTGGATAGCAATTAAATTTTGTAATATTTTGGTATCCTAAGAAAACCCAAAACAAGTAGATCAGAAACAGCCTTGCAACCTTCTGAACAGCCAGAGAGCCTCTTCTTCCTCCAAGATATTTGCTTTATGTTGGTGTGTCACAAGGTACATAAGAGAAGTATACAGGGCACAGCTGGCTCTCTAAGTGTATTATCTTTACCTTAACTATTTCTCACTTATATACCAAATGAAAACTAAACATCTGTGATTTGAAAGTTCGCATTCTTCTCAGCCACTCTCACTCTTCATACATTTTTATAGACATAACTATCTGTACTTGAAGCATTTAGGATCATTTCTATATATTTTACTTGTAAATTTCCCGATGGAGTTTCGAAAGTACTTTATTTCAGATATATGCCATGGAAAGGTTAGATGGTACTTACCCTTTCAAGTTCCTCAATCCTCTTTTCCAAAGTGTTACTTGGTAGAGAACTGCCAGAAGAATTTGCATCCCTGCTGTATCTGCTGTAAGCTGTCCTCTCTGTTCGGGAGTACCTATTTGGAGCATCATCTTCTGGTGCATTAGCTGTACTACGAAAGGCAAAGAGCAAAGCAGACACCTATTTACACACTTAAAGTGGAAATGAGAAGTCACATAAGCGCCTTCCAAAGCAGTCAACAGGTCAGTCTAATAAACTGCAGAGAATGTATTTCACAGCTCTTGTGTGGCTGAGAACTCACTAAATTCACTGCCTCAGGGATTCAAATACATGGATAATGCAACTTTCATCACACAGGTAATACACTATAAACTCATACTTGCCCTATTTTTCAAGTTTCATGAACTAAGCACATTAAAAACCAAGCTAAATAACTTTATTTCAAGAACTAAAGTGCCACTACAGAGTTTAAACCAAGCATCTTTTTAACTAGATGAAAACATAAAGGATGAAAAACAAGTACATGTCCAAAACATAAGAATATCAACTGACTTTTCAGGAACTACAGATTTGGCCTGTAAGGGCCTGGAAAGCAAACTGAAGTGAGAAAGTGATGCGACCCAACAAACTAATTTTATGCCATCTCCAGATATTTTACTTCAGAACTTTGATACAGAGGAGTTTGTCATAGTTCCATTGGTAGACACTCCCTCCTTAAGTGGTCCTTTAGGGTTTTTTTGTTTAGATTATGTGTCTCTTTCTTTAAAATCAGTCACGGAATCAACAGATAAGCACTGAAAGTGCATAAAAGTTAGTTTTTAAAAGAGCATACAGGTTCTCCCGTACTACTACTGTGCAAAAACCAGTGTAAATATAAAAATATGTATGACAAGTCAAGCATTTTCCATCACAAAACTAACACTGTCCTTCCCATAGCTATTTCCATCCTAACAGTAATGCTATTTACTTGCAATGAAGATTCTAATGAATAATTAAGAACAACAGAACAGAATGCCCTGGGAGCACTTCCCTGGGAGGAAAAGAGACACTGATAATTCCCTCTCCAATTCACCAAGACTGCACTTTGTAGACTGAAAATACAGACATACTGTCCAGACCAAAAAAAAAAAAAAGAAAAGGGAGGGGGTGCGATACTCAAAAACCACCTGGTGATGGTCCTCAACAATCAGCTCTAGGTGGCCCTGCTTGAGCAGGGCACTGGACAAGATATCCCCCAGATGACCCTTTCAAAGTCAGCAGCCTGAGATTCTGCAAAATCACACAGCTGAAGGATGTATACAGTGGTTTTCTAGACCACTTAGGAAAAGAATGAAAAGCACTATGAGCATCCCTACAACATTTCCTTTAAAACACAGAAGAGGGTATGATTAATGTGTTCATTTAACAATTCTGCATTTCATAACTCTAGAAAACCCCTGCTGACAACAGTCAGATTTAAATGGATACAGTGCAAATCTAAAGCAGGAGTATCTGGCAAAGGGATGTCTTTTCATGGATATAAATATTCTTTTGCTCCAGTATGTGTGAAGTTTCCAAGACACACTGACACAATTGTAAGGAATTTTGTAGCTTAATGTTATTACCATATTTAGCACTGTTTATTCTTCATCCAGAAGAATTTTTAAAAAACATTTCTAGGACCGGATATGCATGTTGCAACACAACATAAGAGAAATACTTTAACTTAACCCTATAAATTCTAGATTATTTAGCTTCCTAAAAGACATGTAGTTTCTTGCTGTTAATGTCTCAAGGATTGAGACCAACAAAAAAGTAAGTCAATATTTCATCACTCAAAAATGAACATTTTTGCCAACATACTGGAGTATTGCAACTCTGCTCCAGTGAGTGATATTGGCAGAAGCTCCTACACAAAAATTAGAAGAAAGAATACCTAGACAGGAAGGGTTTCATTAATATAGAAAATGCTTTTGTTTTCAGGGTTTTTTTCCTGAAACTCACACTCAAGAATTTCCTCACCTATTCCACTGGGCAGCAGACCCTACTGAAAACATTCCTTTTCACTGTAAGCAAGTACAAAGGACATATCATGGGGACTTCTTGGAAACAGGATTTAAAAAAAAAATTTAAGGAGACATCAGTCCATAACCTAACACAAGGAACATGACAGATAAAAAGTTCATTATTTTGGTTGTTCTGATCAATGGCTAGTACACAGCAATGGCAAAAAACATACTACCCAAGACACAACAGACGTATCTTTCACAAAGAATGGAACTTAAGTCTTCAGATGCAATGTCACTTTACGACCATGAAATGAGAAAGAATCACAGAATGGGTTCTGTGAGTTGGCAGGCACCTATCAGGATCATTGAGTCCAACTCCTGGCTCTGGACATCCCAAGAGATACACCATGTGCCTGAGAACATTGTTCAAACACTTCTTGAACTCAAGACAGGCTTGGTGCTGTGACCACTGCCCTGGGAAGCCTGTTCCAGTGTCCAGCCACCCTGTGGGTAGTAAACCTCTCGATATCCAACCTAAATCTCTCCTGATGCAGCTTTATGCCCTTCTCTCCAGTCCTGTCAAGGGCCACGAGAGTCAAGACATCTGTACCTGCCCCTCTTCTTCCCCTCACAAGGGAGCTGTAACTGCAGTGAGGTCTCCCCTCAGTCTCCTCTTCCCCAGGCTGAACAGTGACCTCAGCTGCTCCTCACACAGCTTCCCCTGCAGACCTTTCACCATCCTTGCTGCCCTCCTCTGGATGCTCTCTAATGGCTTCATGTCTTTTTATATTGTGGCACCAAAGCTGCCCCCAGCACTCGAGGTGAGGTCACCCCAAGGTCAGAGCAGAGCAGGACAATCCCTCCCTTGCCTGGCTGGTGATGCTGTGCCTGATGCCCCCCATGACCCTTCCTGGCTGCCAGGGCACAATGACGACTGGGAAAACAGTATCACTGAACTTGGTGTCTCTTTACTGAGAGGAAGTACCTATGAACCATCCTCAACAAAGACACTGTCTGTGGAAGTATACCTGTATATTAAGTTTACATATAAAAATATACAAGTATAAATACATTTTGAAAGTGTTTTTTCTGGCTGTATTTAAACAAAAACCATACAGAAAAATCAGACTGACTACTCTTACAGAGAAACAGAAATTTTGTTTTGGAATTATGCTCCTCCTAATTATTTCCTTTACAGTAAAATCAGTTATTCATACTGGAACAGGTTTAAAAGCATTATTACAGCAAGGTTTAATACCTCTTGCTCCTTCCAATGCCTCTCTGATTCTCCCAATGTCTTTCTAAAGCACTGACCAAATTGCCATTTGACCCAATAAAAATCACCTTTCGAAACTGTATTTCAACCACAACTGGTTTACTTTTATTGCCAGAAACTTTTAACTACACCTGATCTGGAAACGCCTAGTTATTTATGTCACTGCAATCCAGTCAGCTGCTGACAGCTTCTTCGGAAGAAGCAAGGACAATTATTTCTAAATAGGCCACCTTGGACTTCTGTTACTTCAGACTGCTTAAGCCAAATTTGTGGTTTTCAGAGTTGAGCTAAGGAAAGGGCAGTCTTGTCTTCTCTACAGCTACACATTCTTAGCCTCCTCCACTTTTCCTGCCTCTGGCCTTCAGGTGAATGGGAAACTACTCAAGCAGCTGATGCATCAATCCAGCAGCCGAGCAAAAGGAAGCCATCAACTTCCAGCCACAGCGGCTCCCTGAAGCAGTACCTTGCCCGGCTGCATGAGCACAAGGGGCAGCGAGGAACTCCAGCCAGATCAACTTAGACCATCAAAACCTTTTGCAGAAATAAACCTAGGTGTTTATGCCTTCTCATAACATCAGCAGCGGCTCAAGAAGGGCTACAAAAGTCAAGAAAAATCTCTTGAGTGACCCCTCTCTAAAACAAAATGCTCATATCAGCAAAGCAGTGGTCCTAAAGTAACAAGCTGGATGAGACAATGCTTCCAAAGCGAGCCCTCACTGCAAAACTCCTAAACACAGGCAAGCCTGGGCATAGCATTACAAAGCAGCATTTTGCAGCTGTGGCTTTTTTACTTAGTAAGATCAAGGTTAGTATGATGGAAAGTAAATTGTTATAATTTAAGTTTTATAATTATCTAAAAACACTGAGCAACATCATTTCAGCAGTGTTCAAACATTTCCTTCAGAGCCCCTCCAACCCTAACCTTCTGAAGCACCTTCTTTTTTTTACGATCTCTACTTCCCCATTTATTTTTCAACTCTTTACATGAATGCTGAACTCGAGTATGATGTAGTCTTTTACAATTACTGCTAAATGGTCTCTACCGCTAGGGTTCCATGTTAATGTGCTGTACTATTCTAAAAGAAGGGGCAAAAATCCTCTCTGATATTTTGACTGGAAGCCATAAAATCAAACCATACCATACTGTATTCATTTCCACTAGTAAACAAATTTATAAGGGGAACACACTTCTGAACCATGAAGAGATTTTTATTTAGCTCTTAATTAGCTCTTTCTGTAAACTGATCCGGCTGATGTGTCTGACACAAGTACCATGGAAAAATCTTTAAATCACGATCTGCAAGGTTTGCTCTACAATTTTTTAAAAAGAAACTAAATTGGTTCAAAAACTAGTTGACAGTCTTAAAGTAAGCTGATAGAACAAACTTTCTGTGTTTAGAAAAATACTCCTATGTCCACACACATATCTTGCTTTACTGTTACTTGCAAACAAGCCATTTAGTTCACAGAACACAACAGAAACATAGTTCATGTTTACATGTAGATTAGACTCAAATATTTCAATAAAGAGAATGCACTTTGCCCTTCTCATGTTTGAGAAATCATTGGTAACACCAACTATGCTGACACCACCAGACCTAAATCAGAAAACCAGTCTTACTAATGGCAATATGCTTGGTACTTAAAAATAACTACTCACAAAGCAGTGCAAAAAATGGCAGACCCAGATTCATAACAACAGTTTGAAATGGCCAAAAAGACCCATATCACATTAGGAAAACCTGAGAGGAAAATGGAAGAATAGGAAGTTGATATGGGCTATCACAACTTAAGTATACCTACACATTTAAAGCACGTGAAGCTCACAGTCAGGACACATGACTGCCACAGCTCCCAAATACTCTCCTGCACATCCTGTGGCCTTCATATTAGCATGAACTTGCAGACTCTGGTCATGCTTTTAACAGATCTCACAGTACCACTCCAGATCTCAACAAAATCATCACTTTCTTTTGGAAATATTTTATGTACTTAATCACGCTACAAAGGAACTTAATCAACTACAAAAGAACCCCTCCACAAACTTTAGAAATTTTCACACCCCCCAAAAGTTAATTCATAAGAACGACTACAATTACAGACTAAGATCCTCATCACAAACTTTTATTTACTTTAGAGCATGAAGAGACAGGCTCAGTTTGTCCACGTCACTAAGCACACAGCAGCACACAGCAGCCAGCAGAGTTAATTTGTAAATATGTTTTCCAGTCAATGGACACTCGGTGAAACAGGTTTCCCAGCAATGTCATATAAATGTTTAGCCACAGATTGTTGTATCCATATAAGGGAAAGTAACCAGTGTAATTCAGAGTGTAAAATCTGTGCAATTCCTTGAGTCCTGGAACACACTGAGAGAAGAGTGATTCTGTAAGAACACACATAACAGATCTCCGCTCTTAAGTCTCTCTTCTTTTGTCAGATACAGGAGGCTGGGTATCTCAGCGTAGAGACAGAATCACAGAATTGATTAAGTTGTAAAAGAATCTCTAAGATCATCGAGCCCCAACACAAAATATGAAGAGAGTTACACAAAAAGGGAAAGGAAAGGTACTGGAAGTCCAGAATGGTATCAGTAATCCAGAGGACTGTAAGTCAGAAAAGGACAGATAATGGAGACAAAACAGGAAGGAAAAAAAAACACCAAACAAAAAACCCCACAAGAAATTAGAAAAATAACAAAGAGAAGACTAGGACCTCAATGATCAAATATAAGGATGTAGGAGAAAAATGGGAGAGAAAGGAAAGGGTACCTAACTGGGCTAGGAAATGGAAACCAATGAAGAAAAATGCTAAGAAGAACTCATGTTTGATAAGAAATAACTGGGGAAAAGCAAGAAGGCAAAAGAGATGAAGCAGGAGTAGTAATGATGGAAGAAAGGAATCTGAATATTTCTGAGAAACAGATGGGAAAGAAAATCTATAACAGAACCCAACATTTTAGGAAAACATATTTTCCTTTTTGCTATCACATGTCTATAAATTCTACCAACAATCTCTCTCCCACAAAGTATTGATTACCTGTTGCAAGTAAGTTTCAAATAGGATCTCAAATGCATGTCCCTATGTAAGAACATGCTTCACTCTCAGTTTGCTTTGAAAACCTAAGGGAGTACAGCTAAAACTGTTAAAAGCATGTTAAGCTTAACATATTCGAGCGTTGAAGCAGCTTATGATCTCAATTCAGCCTTTAGGCATCCACATTCCAATTCCAGGTGCAATCACAGAATGGCATTTTACATTTCACAGATTCACAGAATATTCTGAGTTGGAAGGGATCCACAAGGATCATGGAGTCCAACTCTTAAGTGAATGGCCCATACAGGGATAGAATCCACAACCTTGGTGTTATTAGCACCATGCTCCAAACAGCTGATTTTCAAAAGGACTCCTAACTGTACTTTGGACTTTAGTGAGATCGGAGGTGTCAAGGAGGCTGCTTTCTCTAAGACCTTCACCTACAGCAGCTGTCAGAAAAAGCAAACAAGCCCAGAACAATTCTGGTTCTGACTCCTTTTAGCATTCATATCAGAAAGCAAAACCACTGGGAGTCATACCTTAAGTACTCTCACAAGAAAAATTACTTCAAGGAGGTAGAAATTTTCAAATAGAGCGGAAAATCAATAGATAATATTAATTCTAATCACAGTGGGCATTGTATACCTCAAGGAGGTACAGTTAGAATAAAATCCACGGAGTATTTGTGAGCACTGGGCATTGAGCTGACAGTGGAAAATAATCCTTCACTTTCACCACGAAGTTTCAAGACAACTCAATGAGTAAGAGAGATGGCAGCATCCACAAAATATTAAACAGCAGCTCACAGCAAGTCAGATTCCTCCTGAATGTGATGCCAGTCCTGATAGGGGAAGTTGACAAAGACTTGACATCCCACATATAACTAAAACTGACTGAGGGAAGACTGCACAACCAAGTCTTATTTAGTATTTTCTAGCTTTGGCGTTTCCTATTTTTGCAATGCCAATCAGAAGAATTAGATTATTTTCAAATAAGTTACGAATGTGCAAACTTCTATTTATTACTACCCCATGCACAACCACGTTTTTGCAAGTGAGTATATACAGCATGCAAGCAGAGATAAGGTTTATGAAAAACCACAAAAGTATGACACACACCACGAAGTATTTGGCAGATATAAACAGCAAAAAAATTCTGCACCAGGACTGAAGAGGAAGTGAAGACTGAACTAAAATGTGCTTGATTAATAAGAAATGAATCACGAAATTACACAGCTATTAAGGTTGGGGCAGTAAGCCCACCCATTCTGCAATGACAAAGTGATTAAAAAAAACATCCTACAGTAATAAAAAGCATCACTCAGCTAGGTTTACAAGAACCCAGGTATATAAATATAAAAGACACCATGCTAGGAAAGCTAAAGCATACCAGGATAGGTTATTATTTTTTAAAGTGTGGGAGGTAAGACTCTGAAACCAGGTGCCCAGAAAAGCTATGGATGTTCCCTCCCTCTAAGTGTTCAAGGCCAGGTGGGATGGAGCTCTAAGAAATCCAGTTCAGTGGAAAGTGTTTCTGCCCATAGCAGAGGGACTGGACTAGGTGATCTTCAAGGTCCCTTCCAACACAAACCATTCTGTGATTCTACAGGTGAACAAGCTTGAGGGGTAGAAAATACAGCAGTGAAGACTAGATAATGGCAGGTGCTCTTTGCACTTTCTTCTGTAGCCATGATATATATACACAGATGAATTAACCACCTACACATTTTACCCAAGTAGCGGATACCTGAAAGGGAATGTATTCATGTACCAAATAAAAAACATTCTTAGACAATTGTCTTGCTTCAGTTGACCTATTTTAGACCCCATGCTACCATAACATTTTCCTAATAGTGGTGGTAGTTGTGTCAGTATTAATTACACATGAGCAAAAATTTCACACACTGGTCAGGTACATCAAGAGCTTCTGAAGTCTTTTTCTGATTGGAGCTGGAGTAATGACCAGGGTAATACTTGTCTCAAACAAATAACGAACAGGACATGTTACATATGAGAAACATCTGCTACAACTGAGACAGCAGTATCACAAGACCATCTTTCAGTATTACTGTGGAGAGCAACAAAATTATCTTCCTTTATTAAACTTTGGAATACCGTGGTTCATAAACTAAACTGTGAAATACTGGCTCCTAGGCAATGCGTAGTCAAATTTGACATTTGATTGGGAAACTATTCTGCCCTACTAAGACCCAGCAAAACACTAGCTGAATTTATTTTAAAGAAGTAACATAATACAGGGGTTTGGACAAGTTTGCTGCATCTTTCAGGTCCTTTGCCTGTTATCAGGCTATATATCTAAAGTAGCAGTATGAGGGCCTCTACTACAAACAGCCATTTAATCAGCATTATTTCTGGCAGAAACATTAAAAAAATTGTTGTGTATAAAGATCTCATACCTTTTATACCTGCTTGAAACCATCCTGGAGGAATCCTAAAAAAAACAAAAAGGAAAAACTAATTAATATTTTTCTTTTATCTATACTGCCAAAATACTTCATGACTCCACAGAAAACGAAGTCCGCAGTAAGAGCAGTCCCGTGCCACTGTACAACTCAGTTTTGCACTATTTTGTTTCAGGTATAAACAATACCAGGATTATTGTCACCATGATACCGCTTCTGAACACCACCTCAGAAGCCCTTAATGCCTGCCTCTGGTTACAACTTAAAACTGGATGCACTTACTCCATTCCCCTGCACACACCACATGTGAAACAGCTCACACCCTGCCACCAGGACACCTCCACTACCACTATCTAGTGTGGAAACACGTGTGTGCTTTGATAGCTCTTCATCAACTTGTCCAAGAGCAGCAGAGAAAAACCATTCCAATTCCTCAGCTCCACTGCTGTTCTTCTGGGTGGGAACAAAAACTGAAGCTATCAAGTACAAAAACTAAGACACGTTTCAACTGGTAAATAGTGGCTCAGATTTGACAGAGTAAGTCCATAAATATTTTTTAGGATGTTGTAAGAACATGAACCAATTATTTTCTTAGTCATACACAAAACACCCCCCAGCAAATAACAGATAAAAAGTCAGACAAAAGGAAAGCATATTTAAGGAGTTAATGGACAACCGCCTTAACGAGAAAAAGATAATGGCGAAGTCTGAAATTCTCTCTGCTTACAACACTTACTGCCAGCAAACAAGTAAATGAGTTCTCAAAACAAGATGCTAGAGAAATTTCACCCACTCTGAAAATTCTATAAAACATTACACTGCCTTCACTGATCAGCACATTAGTGACTTTGTAAGTAAATAAAGAAGCTAAAAATTAGGATACAAGGAATATTATTTTACTGCAGAAAATAGAATTGAAAACATTATTTGTGTTATAGAAAAAAACTTGATCTGAAAGTACATTTTATCTTATTAAGCGTTTTCAACTTTTGCCATATGTACTACACTTTATCCCTAAGATAAGTAGAAGAACCAAATTCAACAAAGTCATGGGAACTATTTAAAGAAATTCACAAACCTGGCAAAATTGTTGGTTTAACACTGATAACTATTTTTATCATTGGTGACAGCATCTGAAAATTAGCAATTCACAGCTGTGAAACAGCAACCTAATTTTACCTCTAAAAGGGCAGAGAAACATAATTTTAAATGGTACCAATGCTATTTTTAAAGTTTACTAGGGGTAAGTTATCTTTGAAAGGTCATGGAAGCAGAGGGAGGTTTCTGAGGACTAAAATGAAGTAAATGTTGTTCCTGTCTTCAAGAAGGAGTATCCAAGGAACTACAGGATAGTCCATAGCTCAGTCCCTCAGTATGAAATGGAACAAATCCTCAAGGACAAGAAGGTGCAGTCAGCATGGATACATGAAGGCAAAAGCATGCCTGACCTGACAGCCTTCTATGATGAGAGGACTGGCCTGGTGAATGAAGGCAAAGCAGACGATGTTTATCTCAATGTTAGCAAAGCTTTCAACACCTTCCCACACAATATATATATATATATGGAAATATGGACCAGGTAAGTAGACCATGAGATGCAATGACTACTGTGTCCAAAGGGTTATGAACAGCAGCATTAAGTTCAGCTGAATGCCAGTCACTTTGCAGGGATTGATTGATACAGGGGGCAGTACTGTTTAATTACTTCATTAATGACCTGAATGATGAGACAACATACATCCTCAGCAAGTTTGCACACTACAAACAACTTGGATGAGAGGTTAACACAGCAGGTGGCTGTGTTGCCATCCAGAGGGACACCAACAGGCTGGAAAATGGGCTTATAGAGACCCCATGAAGTTCCACAAAAATGAAAATGCAAAATCCTGCAGCTGAGTCTGGGGATGAATAATCCCAAGCATGAGTACTTGCTGTGGACTGGTTGGAAAGCTGCTGTGCAGTAAAGAACCCGGGTGTCCTGGTGGACATCAAGTCAAACACGAGCCATCACTGTGCCCTTGCAGCAAAGAAGGCCCGTGGCATCCTCAGGATGCACTGCCAGCAGGTTGAGGGACAGCATCCTGAGGAGAGCTACAAAGATGGTGATGGGACTAGAGAAGCCATACAAAGAGTTGGCTTGTTCAGCCTGGAGGAGGCTGAGGGGAGACCTCCCTGCAGTTACAACTTCCTCATGAGATCCCTTCCAGCATTAATGATTTCTAGCTTTAAGACAGTCAGCAGTGACTGATGAGGTGACTTGACTCTGAAGTACGTGAAGAGATTCAAATTGTTTCATCTAATACATTAAGATACATGTTCACTGTATCTGAAAACTGAAATGCCACATCAGAAGTATCAGACACAGCTCTTGATGATGAGGGTCTCACAAACATCCCAGATGCCCCATTAGCTATGGACAAGGGGCTCAACTGCCTTTTCAGGCTTGGATGGAGAGTTACATTGGGTCTAAATTCTGCCTAACTGCCTGCAGATTCAATAAAGTAGGAACTCTGGGCCCTAATCTTCCTCGGTTCTTATTTTTTTAACAGCTTCTTTTTTCGAGGAAAAGGCTTCCTGGTGAACATAAGCCTCTGTTTACAGGGAAAGGCAGAATGCACAAGAAAGGGAGAAATTGCACCTGAGATTGCAGCCTAGTGAAGCACACATACCCTTTTACAAAGAAATCTTTAGGTATCAGGTGCTTGTTTTGTACTCCAGACACTAAAAGGATGCAATGAATGCATCTTATACCCTAATATTTGCTAAGACATAGTCATATAGTAAATGCAAATAAAAACTGTAAAGCAAATACATAGACTTGTACATTTAATTCAACAGGACGCTTTAAAAGGTTTGGCAGTACTAGTCAGAAAAGCTAGTCCTTCAGAAAAAGCTGGGAAAGCAAACAAATGTTCACAGACAAAGTGCATGGCAAATACTCTCATTTGCTACAAATGACAGCTGTTAAAACAAACAAACAAAAAAACCTTGAACCAATTAACAAGTCCTTTGTAACAGATGTTTCTACAGTAAGTATTAGTGGTTTTTATTTCTGTAGTTAAAACTAATGAACAAAAACTTATGAACAAGAAGTTTAAAATGCACATCAGATACATTAAAAAAAATTCCTCTGAACACCAAATTAATATTGCAGACTTGGTAAGTTATGACTTTTATTATTTGGAATATCTAATGTAAATGCAAACTATTCTTTAAAGTGATGAAGAAGGCACTAGGAGAATGTATTATTTACCAGTATTCTCATCTTAAGAAATTTATTTTGTGCATGCTCTTTATCCAAAAGTTGCTAGCAACACGCATATACATAGCCACACTGTAAATACCATTATGTGCCTATTAACAAAAAATTAAGATTTCAAACTATTCAGAAGACCTACTCAGAAGGCAAGTATCTATAATTTAAGATCTTATCTCCTTCACTTTTGCAGAATCAAAGGCTGGCAGAACATGAAGAAAGGGAAGGAGAAAAGGAGGGACATCCCTGTTCTGACAAAGAATTAACCTAAAAGCAGATGATCATTCTTGTCCATAAATACTTATTTACAAATCTGTCTTATATTCCTTAATATTTGTTAACTTTGAGTTTTAACCCACATTTAAAATATCTAATCATTACAATAAAAGTCAATGATTTGTCATAGGCAATGAAGAGATCCGTTTATTTGAATGTCTCCCTTTAAAACAGGAATTCTTTTTACAGGCTGGAAATCCTGAATGGAAAAACAATAACTAAAGAAGTAATTCATAACAATGCTAATGGTTTCTTTCATATTGGTGAAAAAATACTGCTGCCAAAGACATCTACCAGCATAACTTCTTTGTCCAAGGCTGAAATCAAACACTTGCTTCAATGCAGTATTCCAAACACAGCTTTAAAATTACTTTTACTTCTCGTGCATAATCTCACTCATAATCTCACAATGCAGCTTGCATTACCTTTTAACAGTATATACTTCACTAATAAATCAAATTATGTTCAAAAACAGTGCAGAGTGACATACTCCAGCATTGCTCCAGAAAACTGGTCATGCTCCCTGTTTTGTCAAGTCTACAAAAGTGATTGTGTGGATGGTATTAATGCAGGACAGGGTGTGATCTACTTGAAAAAAAGCCTAGGAAAAAGCAAAGATTTGTCTCATTCCACATGAGCTCCTTCATCTGATTCACTGCACAGACACACCTGCTGCACAAGAGAATATACAAGGACAGAAAAGGCAGCTGAAACCATGTCAATTAATGAAACCATTTACTGCCAATTAAATTTCTGTCAGACTAGGATGCAAGGAACTTGGCTAACTCTCTTTGCTCCTGGCTCATCTTGGTATTTCATCGGGCCAACACACAGATTACATAAACAAGCTGGTCATCGGGCTTTAAATAAATAGAATTGTCTGTGTTTACAAGTGTCTGAGAAAGATTTCCAGATGTTAAACCGACCCTACTATTACAAATTTGCTGGTTAAAATGCACTAACAAACACTGTTTCAAACAAGTACAAACTCTGGAGTCAGCTGGACTATGAAAGCGGTTCACTGGAATCCCTTGAAAAACTACTCAAAAATTTTGCAAACAATTAAAGCAAATCTGCTGGATCAAATCAGGCTGGTGGGCTCACTGGTATATATACTGACATGAAGAATATGCACACTGTTCTGAAATTTAACTATACACTAGTGCAAATTATCACTACATAACGATATTCCTGCAAAATGCAAGCTTAAATTTTAACTGAAATTAGGCCATCAAAACGATTTTCTTTTCATATATAATCCAAATATGGGCTTCCTACAAAGTTTCCTGTACGTTCTTCCAGATGTGAACAAATAAAACTTCACTACATGGAGGAAGATGGTCTACTGCTGGCATTTCTTGCTTTTTTACATACCAAGCAAGATACTATCTCCATCCAGCAAATCAAGTTAACTCCCATACCTTAAGTCGCATCTTGATTAACTACAGCTACTTCTCACATTCAGTATAACTCTGCACTGAGATTTGTTTGGAAATGGCAGTTACATATCTTCTACAATGCAGACAAGGTTTCATTCAGCTCTTAAAGTGAGATAACATTTGAGTATTTAACAACTGAAAGGCAATCTGATCCTACAAACCAGGAATAACTGCACGTGTGAAAAGCAGCAAAAAGACAGATGAAATACCTTTCTTCCCCTCCCACCAAAATTCCCCAAAAGCAATTTTTCCTCAGGAGTCAAGACATACCATTTACCTTCCATTACTGAATCACACAATCATAGAATATGCTGAACTGGAAAGGAGCCATCAGGATCATCCAGTCCAATTCCTGGTCCTAAACTGGATACCCCAAGGATCACGCCATGTGACTGAGAATACTGTCCAAGCTTTCTTTTTACTCTGTCATGCTTGGTGCTGTGATCACTTCCCTGGGGAACCTGTTTCAGTGCCTAGCCACCCTCTGGGTGAAGAGTTTTTTCCTGATATCCAACCTAAACCTCCCCTGACTCAGCTTCATGCCATTTCCTTGAGTCATGTCACTGGTCACAAGAGTCAAGACATCAGTACCTCCATCCTCCATCCTGAGGATGTTGAAGACCACAATGAGGTCTCCCCTCAGTCTCCTCTTCTCCAGGCTGAACAGCGACATCAGCTGCTCCTCACACAGCTTCCCCTGCAGACCTTTCACCATCCTTGCTGCCCTCCTCTGGATGCTCTCTAATGGCTTCATGTCTTTTTATGTTGTGGCACCAAAGCTGCCCCCATCACTGGAGGTGAGGTCACCCCAAGGTCAGAGCAGAGCAGGACAATCCCTCCCTTGCCCGGCTGGCGATGCTGTGCCTGATGCCCCCAGGACAGAGCTGGCCCTCCTGGCTGCCAGGGCACTGCTGGCTCCTGTTCAGCGTGGCCTCAACCAGGACCCCCAGGTCTCTCCACAGCGCTGCTCCCCAGTCTATGCCCACAACCATCTCAGGTGCAGGATTCAGCACTTGCCCTTGTTGAACTTCATACAGTTGGTGATTGCCCAGTTCTCTGGTTTGTCAAAGTCTCTCCACAGGGCCTCTCTGCCCTTGAGGGAGTTGACAGCTCCTCCCAATTGTGTCATCCCTTTGAAAACGTCTAGAGATGTTCTTCACGGAAACACAACACGAATTCAACTTTGAACGAAAATGCTTTCACCTCTGAGGAGGGGAAAAAAACCTCCACTAATTATTTCCACAGAAACCATTATTTCCAGAAGCCCTCAAAGGTGCTTTCAGTAACAGCAGCAATTCAACTACTTGCCCCTCTTGTAGCTGTGGATTTTCTAGATGTCTTCTTGAATAGAATACTTGTACACACAAAACCACCTTAGGCTCCTTCCCCTTCCCTTATTCTCCCAGGTGCCAAGATTTTACATCTATTTATAAGAGTCACTGTATTTTATTTTTTCCTTGAGTGGACTTCCTCGGCATGACCTTAAACACTCTTTACATACCTAATAAATCTCTTTTATAAGCAGACATTCTAAAAATGAGCTTTTAGTTCTTAAACTGTTAAGAAAGCATGAATTAAATTGTAGCATATAATCATATTGTTTTCATGTTGATTGATAAATGTAAGACATATTTTTAAATTAAGACTATAGTACGTTTACAATGTACCACAGGTTTCAAAATCATTACCTATAACTTGTAAAGAAATACGAGTTATATGTAATAAAGAAATACATGTTATTAATTACAGATGAAAATTTGCTCAAAAAGAAAAAGGAGACAAGAATATGGGAAAAAATGAAAGAATTAGTGAAAATATTATTTCCACAAATTGATCAGCCTGCGCAGTGAGCTAAACCCCAATGGCAGGGGAGACGCACAGCAGGGAACAACTGAAAAAAAACCAAAGAAAACCAGACTGGAAAAAAGTCTTTCAGCCAGGGAAAAGTTTAGTGTCCTTAACTCAGTCCAGTTACTCATGTGAGCCTTAATATTATTTTTTACAGCCTCTTCTACTACCTTCAATTAATATGCAATTAATAGGACTTCAAATAAGGACTAACAGATGTGCTAAAATGTCTGGGTTCAAGTGACAGATATTACTCTTGCGAAGCCCAAGGAGTTACGACTCATCTGCCTGTTCACAAAGAGCCAGAGGCCATGCAAGAACACTGCAAGAACAACTAGGAAATCAGAGTTCTAACAGAAAGGTAAGTATCCTCAATTCGTAGCTATGAAGAAATCTATTAAGGAAATTAGGTGAGAGAAAATAATTAAAGAAATACCTGCAGGTAACACAAGTAACTCCCAGGTAAGACAAGCAGCTTCCAGAAGAAAACAGCTCCCAGAAATAACAAAACCAGAAACACCATTAAAACATATGAATAGAGCTTTTCTTTATTTGTTATTCTCTATTTCTATACCCAAGCAATATTCAACACCCAAGAGTCAGAAAAAGAGTTCAGGACAAGCAGTTAGGTACTCAGAACAAAAAGCTGTGAAGAAGCTGATTAGGTCAGGCTGAAAAAACCCAACCAGATCTCAGGTGACTCACAGAAAAAGCAGAGCTGGAAAAATTATCTGAAGGAGAATGTGGTATCCCTAAGAAATAAGAATCTGTAGGTTCCCCTCAGACAAAAGTATCTGAAATCACACAAGAGCTGAACTACAGCTCAAAGCAGTGTTTCCAGAGCAGGAAACCTAGGTCTGCGTTGATTAAAGGTATGCAGCTGTTTCTGAGCTAGCAAAGGCTAGTAATGTCCTTGCAGCACTACACAGGCAGCCAAAACTGGTGCTGTGATGTTCATACTGTATAAGAGAGCTGCCTCCTGGTACATTATTCCTCAAACAGTCACCAGGTATGACATAAGAGAGCACTAGATAGCACGAACCAAAACCATGCCAGAAAATGTTGCTAATAATTAAGCCACAGGCTCTAGCAGCAGCACAGCAGTTGAGCTCACACCCAGGTCTTGCTCTTTTTAACAGTATAAACACAGTCAGACTGTCTCCACCAAACAACTCTGAACTACGGATTCCTCCTCCCTCCTGAGCCATCCCATTAATTGCACCAGACTGCAAGGATGTAGAGACAGAGAAACAATCTCTCCCACGCCCACCATCCTCCCACCACCATGGAACTGGAATATGCAGCTTCCAAATGCACCAGCACATCTGAGTAACTACTGGTATGACATTCTCTAACTTGGTATTAATAACATGGATGTATGACACATTACAAAATGTCTGACAACTATTGCTATGTGTATTTGTGCAGAGCTGTATACATTTTTGCTCTTCTTTCTGCAATACTGAGCAAGTCTCCTGCCTGCACCCTGCACAAGGACACTCAGCAGCAGGGATCCCCTTGGTTCATGGTCCATGTTGGTTCTTGCAGAAAAGCCTCCTCCCTCTCTGTAAACACCCAGCAGGTACTCATAACTGTTACCTAGGCTTCAGACTTGTTCCTGGCATGAAAGCAGTATTAATTAAAGTTCTCTCTCTAGAGTAGAAGAGCAGAAAAGTGCAGAAATCAGGAGTATGACCATACCTTACAGAAGCTTTTGATATCAGTCAGGCTGTGTAATCTATTTGTATAAGTAAATATGTCAGGAAGACCCTTCTTTTTAATAAATTTGTATGTGCCCAAAGACTCTTCTTGCCAAAGAAACCTCAGCTACAGTGTATCATTATACTTCCAGGACTACTTTTCTTTTTTCCCCACAAAAAAAAGTTAAGACTGGGAGGAGATACCCACTATAACCCAGCTGACTTAAAAAGTCATGCCAGTCCAAAACAGAAAACGTGTGGGGGAAAAAAAATTAATTCCGTTATATGAGGCCCCTTTAGACTGCCCAAAGCATTAGCCAGCAATTTGAGAAACTGTCTCCTATTCCTTACATCTGTATAAAAATTCCAAAAAAGGCTCCAGACCAGTGTAACAGCAGCTAATGCTGGTGAAATTCTGGAGCACAGCTTCATGAACTCCACAGCAAAAGAAACAAACAGGTCAACAATAAAACAAGTATCTGTTCATACAGACTGAGTACATAGCAGAAACATCTGCAGGCAAGAAAAAATTAGAATAAAAGTAATAAATGCCCCCAGAAAATGAAATCTTAGTGGAAGGATCATGACCAAACTTAAGAGAAACTGCAAGGAATAAACCGTAACTTACATGCTTTGCTTCACACTTGCTCTACGTAAGGATTTAGAAACTACCTGAAGAGCAGGCTGTGCCGAAAACCCTGCAGGTTCCTAGGCACAACTGCGAATCTAAAGTAAGAACAAGAAACTTTCACATAGCCTCGCCTTCACAGATATAGACTTGATTCAACTTTAGTTTTCATGCAGGTCCTGTGACAAATAGTTGTACATACATACACAGGCACACAAAATCAAATATTCAATTTTAAGAGACTTCATGGGTACATTTAACTTTATTTACTGAGATTTAAATGCATTCATCAAACAAAATTTTAAGCTTAAACCACTTATCCACTAAATTAAACTTTACTGAGCTCAGATGTTAAAAATGTTCATAATTTTTTATTTCGTTCTAAGAAAAGCAAAGTTTGCCATCAAGTGTAATCAAATTTATGCTGACAGTGATCAAGCACTGAACAAAAATGATGCCTTCCACAAAGAAATTGAAAGATTTCTTTTCTTGATCGTTGTCAGGAGCAGAAATCTTGATAGTCATTACCAGTATTTCCCTCCAAGAGCAGAAACCAGACAACTCAAAGTAGGGATGCCCAAGTGGCATCCTCAAGGCTACACATTGCTAGCCAAGTAACTGTATGTGGCTCGTAGGCAATTTACAGCCACCCTCTTTCCCTTTGGTCTCACATTAGTAACTGCTAGCTCTCAGCTTCCTGATTTCTTAGGGGCAAAAAGGACCATGGTTTCACTTGAAAGCACTTCCCAAAAGCAGCAGTACTGGATAGTGCACGTGCAATACAGCAGAGTCAGATTTGCTGAGCATGTGCAGATCCTCCAGCACAGTAAAACCCACTGAACTTGCATGGATCAGCAGCATGACACCAAGAACACACATATACTAAATTTGCTCACATGAAAGGCGTGCAGGAGGATTTTGGCAGAAAAACGTATGCTGCTACAACAACGTCTTATGACAGAGCCTGTTCCAATGAGTAATCCAGACTCCACTGTTTTAAAACTGCTGTTCTACTAACTACACAAATCCATACAATGTAACTAAAAGCTAGCCGTCTCATCTTTTTCAAAACAAACCACTGAGTATAATTAAAGCTTCAACTTATACCAGACAAGAACACCATGAAAGGTAATTCCTCCTAAACTCAGAAGTTAGCTTGATGATTAATTCAGCAGTTACTATATAGAGTGGGGGATTTTCCAGCCTCCCATAATATACACAGAAAAAAGCACTTAAAGCAAATCAAGACTGCAAAGTCAACCAATTCACAACAGGTCAGAACATCCTAGACTTACACAACTTTCATTCAAATTCATGACACTGTCCTTCCTGACATCACTTCATGATGTATTTTTCCACAACATCTCTTAAGTGGAACACAACAGTACTCAGTGAGTAATGTTCAGTATTTTGCATTTGTTAGCCCTTCACTAAGTGGACACATGCCTTAATTATTGCTATTAACATACTCAAACTGCTCTGAATATAGGCCCATATTGCTATAAATTACTTGAATGATTGCCTGATCATGTTGGGACCATGAAAACATGAAATTCCTGTGTTCCCTTATACAGAGCACAGAAATCATCCAGGTCTCCCAAGCTATAGCAAACACAGCAGACGGTAACCGAAGCACCTGGTTCATGTCATGACCTGTACAGGGCAGCAAATTCCCTCCAACTAATGTCACTTTACAAACACTGCATACACACAAAACTGACTTAAAGTGCAAATAGATTTTAAAAATTAGTGACCTTTTAATACTTAAACATTGAATTTGAATAATTTTAAACTAATTCTATGCAAACACTTGTAGATATACAGCCAGATTTCCTCAGGAGTCTTTCTGCTGGACTCACTACTACTGCTTAAGTGCTTCGTAGTTACTAATGACTGCTTTCCTATTACCTCTGAAGTGCATCACACTCCAAACCTGCAAACAGAAAACCCAAAATAATTATTACCTGGTAGTTAACTCTCAAATATTAGTCACACAACCTGACTTGGCACAATTACTTACGATGTTACAAACTCAAACATACATCACCCTAATTTACATATTTCTGTATTTTAATCACATTTACTTCCTTACTTTTTAAAACAATCCAAATATTATAATCACGTTATTACGCAAAATAATTCCTGGCCTAACATCTAAAGAAATGTAGTGCTGAAAATAAAACATGTTTAATACATTTGGGCATCCATAGTGTAGTACAACCACATTTTCTCTATGGATGGAAATTAACAGCAAACGACATCACAGCAATATACTTACAAAAGATGAACTATTACTCCTGTATGCATGCACACAGCTCTTCTTCGCAATACATGAAATCTAGGTGCCAGGCACCTTTGAAAAGCTGAGGTCATGTATGAATAGGCATGAATATTACTACCACATACTTTGGATAACAAGAGTATTTGTAAAATGATGATGTATGACATTACACTGTTGTGCAAAATGAAAAGCCAGAAAAGGCAAAACAGGCAAAAAGTGCAACTCGAGTTGACTGGCTTATTTGGCAGTATATTCTTGGCACAAGATTCAAGTACAAAACTCTGGGGAAGCTTGTGTCAAGCAAGTTTTCAGCTGTCTTTCCGAAAGGAGATGCATGTAACAAATTGAGATCCCTGCATTTCTCGCAGTCTGCCACACAGCTAAGAAGACACAAGGGAATTTCATCCCTTCCCTTTATTTATTGCTTTCAGCAAAGCTTTATATAAGGTGCCTCCATTAAACATTTATAGTTATGTGACACTGACATGTATCATTGTTTCCAAAAATTTCAATGTGTTAGGTCACATTTAAAGAAAAGAATAGTATTTAAGCAAACAGAACTGCACTTCTGTGGAAATATCCTTGGACTGTGTTCCTTTTAGAAAGTGCCTGCAATGTTTTGGTGAAATGTTAAAACTTTTTTAGGACAAAAGGTTAAAAAAAGATCAGATGTGGTCTTCCATCAATTTTCAAAGGCTTTTGAGTGACTTAAAACTAAATGCACAAGGCATAACTAAAGGGTCATGTTAATAAATCAAGTTCAGATGATTTCACCAGCCACCTAACCTATTCACTACTGAAGTTACTACAATGAACCCAACCCACTATGACAATTTCATAATTGTACCATTAATGCTAATTATGTAGACATTTCATCCTATCCTCACGTCCAATCAACAAGGATTCTTTCAAAGGTTCTGGGTAATTTCTACACTAAACTGCATTATCATCCAAGCATCTATCACAAGCTAATCTTGCAGAGAACAAAAACCTATGTTGCTGCTACAGAGAGGAGTGAGAGCAACCCAAGACATGGCAATACTATCCTGTATGTAAGTCAGTGCTGTGAGTGAAAACTAGGGCAATTTTGCCTTTCATTGTCTTGGATTAACAGCTCCACAGGAATTCAGTACTAGGATCAAGCTTTAGTCTGTCTGCTAATGCACATAATTTGTACTTACTGCAAGAATATAATACAATTTACAGTCTAACAAGGTCAAGTGCTACAAGAGAAGTGACATTTTTTTGTCTAGCAAATCCATTCTGTGCTGGTAACTAAATTCAGTGTGGATATTTAACTGTTTAAAATGGATCTCACAAAGCTGTATCTTGTATAAAATAATTCTCTAAGATTCAACATCTGAATTTCTTGAATTTCTTGTTCATGTACATTCTAAGAGCAATACAGCAAGAAATGTGCATTACAATAGCATACACAGAGCAAATTAATGGTTGGAACAAAATTACTGCGATTTCCAACTGAAGTGCAAGGGTCTTGAATAAGGCCCTGAGCTTTGCAGCAATATATAATATACAATTAGGTACAGCAAAACAGTCGTCATGGCTTAAAAAAAAGTGACTCACGTCTCATACTGGAGTCCCAGGCTTCATAATGCTTGAAAGGCACAATTCCCCTACCATTTTCATACTAGCACTACAAATACCAAGGCAGGTTTCTAGCAGATGACTGCAGAGAGATCTTTGGCAATCAGTACAGACACAAAAGATATCGGTAATTGTGACAGTTATGATCTTCAATTTCTTAATATGGAATTAAGAAATACTCTGGACAAATTTTGCCTTTTTGTGACAATAATAAAGATCAGCATTCCCCTTCTACAGTAAGATACTCTAAATCATTCTAGTGATTTCACTTGAAGGATTCAGAGTATTAATTTCACAAAGGTTGAACTTGATTATCTAAGTGACTCAGAATTTCCTCTTTCCATGCCCACAGGCACAAAAATCAGTACCTCTCACTCTAACTGATTCCTATTTCCATGTTATGTTAGTAGCAGAAACCAGCCTGACATGATCATTTCAAGTTTTCCAGGGAAAGTATTCAGCTCAACTAGCAAGACCCTTTTGTCCTCAGTGAGAAGAAAAACACGTTTAGAACACAATAAACACCACCCTCATGGCCAATGACAAAAATAATTTTGTAGATCTCCAAGACGTTTTTGTCTTTTGATGCTTTTTACAATACGTATTTACTCAACTCCCACATCTTTTATGTCAATTATTCACAGCTCATAAATTTTTTGCAGTGTGCTCATTCAGCGCACAGCACAACTAGCATTCACAGACACCACAATGTTTGAAATAAAATGCCAGCAGAAAGGAATCAAATGTAACATAAAGCAAAGCATTTCAAACTCTTTCCAAGGTATTGAGAATGATATTTCTGTATTATTATAGCATAACTGCCAGAAAAACAGCCAGTTGTAATTTGAAGGCTTTAATAGATGGAGGACCTATACATGTGTTTTCCACTGCAAGGCTTTATATTAGCTTTGAATTAATCTTCTCAGCTTTCCCAATTTTCTCTCCAGTTTTCCAAGAACACCATAAGGGGATGTACAGACACAACACCACCCTACCATGCTCAGGTATCACTTTTGTAATGACATAGAGGCTATGTTAACCCTATTGCCACAGGATTACATGAAGATTACATGATCTGTATCCTGTGTCCTGCCACAGGATTACATAAAGGGCACATATTTGGGGAATATTTTAAGAGACCAGATGCACAAACAACTGAATTCCAAGAGGCACATGACCATGATATCAGCAAACCTGAATGCTTCGATACAAAGGCCTTGCATATGGTGCTTTTTGGCAGGGTTTTTTTGAGTATTAGCTAATAGTAACATTTTTTCCACATTCTGGAACTCAGCAAATCTTCTAAAAGACTTAAAAATAAATCATCATTAAACAAACTGTTTTTTCCAGCCAAATCTTACAGGTTTTTTTGATGCAAGCTTTCCTTATAGCGCATAAATACTAACACTACTTTCAATTACGAGATGTTCACTACTTTGAACATATCATTTCTATCCACCTGCAAGAAAGACATTGCTACCAAATAGTTTTGCGCTATTTTCAATTTTGCCATCTCCACTAAATAAGAGCTAGATTTCTACAATTACCAGACTCCAAAGATTTCTAGTTAAAGTAGAAACTTCAGTAACTTTGAAGTAGTAGCTTTAACTATGCTTGTCCTTAGCATTACAGATTTTTAGCTCATATGTAAGAGTTCTAAGATTAGTGATATATGACTTATCACCCTCAGTCGGCATCCCCATGCACATTACTGGAGTAGCCCACAGCACTGTAACTCACAAGATTAGAACAACTTAAGTGCAGCATTAAAAATAGGAGGAAAATCAAGCAGGAAAGTCAGAGTCAGATATATCTAACACTTGTGTCTGTGAGTGGATTTAATGTTGTTTCACCTGGCGAGGTGTGGCTTTCCACACTATCTTTTGCTGAAGTTAAATAACATTTTGGATTGTAATAGTTTTTCAGTGCTTGTAACACTGCCAGACCTACCATCTTCCATACTGCCAATATAAAATAATTCAGAAGATGATTTCAGTCAAATAGCTCTCCTTCAGGGAAAACACTCAAGTCTGCTGTATTTTTGGATCTATTCTTAAACAAACCTGGTATGTCTGTGTTTTGGATCAAGAACTTCAAATTCAGACAGTTTTCAAAGAATGTACATTTTGCCTAAGAAAATGAGAACAGCAAACTCTGACAATATTAAAATGGAACTGAAAAAAATCAGATTAAGGACAGCAACCTATTTTCCCATCAAATATGAAGTCAATACCATCTTGTTTACCATACTCCCAATAATTATGTATTTACAAATTTCATTAAATGATAATCAGAATTGACAAGTGAGGGGAAATAGCTGTAACTACAGAAATGTAGAAAAAAATGTAGAAAAAACAGAAATGTATTTATTCTGCTTAATACATAGAAGTAAAATATGTATTGGTCCATGGCAACCTGAATTCTTATATCTACAACCTAAGCTCTGCTTTTAAAAAGAGTGTTAGTCTGGCACAGAGTAGAATCAAAAGGAAAGTAAGTCGTCAAAGCTGAAGTAACACTGCTGTCAAATTCTGTTCAGACTGGGCAAGTTCTAAGTCTTCTAATAAAAAGTGAGTTGACAGAGGCAGTAATAAACTGATTAAGTCTTAGTAGCTACGACTTTCTAAGGTTCCATCTGTTCTGTACATGGGCCACCCTGGGCCTTTGCCAGACCTGAGGCCTGGGACTCTCTTCTGTATTGTCAGTAACAGGACACTCCTGCTGTGCTCAGTCAACAAAGAAGTAGCGCCTGTTGGAACACAGAGGTGACAAACTGGGAAACATGCAGGATACAATTAATAGAGACAGTCTGGTAAATAAAAACTGAGATTGCTGGTCAAGAAGAATAGAAAATAGGGATGAAAAAAAAGAGGGTGTAGGAATATAGCCAAAGCATTATATAATAATCCACTAAGGGAAACTAAAAGTGACAACTTTTGGAATACCTACTGAAGACGTGAAAACAGAGTGAACAATGTAAGAAATAGTCTAAAAACAACTTGGAAAAAAGCATTAAAGCTTTTCAGAATGATGAATCCTGACAAATCTGCAAAGACAACAGATCTGGTTATGTAAGGCATACTCAGAGGAGACAGTTGCTTTGCAGAAATATTTTTGTTGGTGTTCACCATGGAAAAGAATGGTAAGGGGGTCATACCAGAGCACTCCCTCAGAAGAAGGGTCGGTTTCCAGCAGAAGCACTGTTAGAATGTGAGAACAAACTAATAAAACACATTTTTAAACGTTACCTGCCAGAATGAGGCAGTTATTTACACCTTCAGCTTTGAAGAAACTATTGATGTTACCAAAAAAATACAATAGCTAAAATGACTCGAGATCAAATGTAACTTCTCATTTAAAACTGCCCTAGTACCACAGGGTAATATAAACACCATCCTCAAGAAGATTCTAAAACAAACAGAGAACTATAGATGAGTAAATTTGGTATTTACACTGGATAAAGTTTTACTAGTAAGTCTAGAACAATTAGGGAGTAAGTGAGTAAATATGATACCACGTGGAAGAGTCACCAGTGCATTTGTAGAATAGCTGCACTTCAGATATCTAATACAGCTTTTTTATATTATAGAAACATGTCCGAAACAGAAATTTGACTGACTGCATAGTGCATTTCAAAGACATTCCCCAAAGTCTCTTAAAGAAATTAATCTCCTCTTAGAATAAACACAAATGTCCTTCTGACTAAATCACTGGTGAAAAGGCAGGAAAAAATGGTGGACCCCAATGGTCAGGTTTCACAGTGTATGGAATAACCAGAAGAGTGTCAACAAGAACCTGTGCTGAAACCTGTGTTTTTCAATGTATTTGGGGAGGAGATGACCACAGATGCTACTCAGAATTGAAAATATACGTATCAACTGTAAAAACATGCAGGACTCCTTTACTGGGAGTGGCTAGGAGGTGAAACAGGAGATTAAATTTAATGTACATAAGGATAGTGTACATAAGTGAAACAGAAGGTAAACATTTCTAAATTTACAGAGGCATTGGCCTCTGGGCTTGTCATTCTCACTCACAGATAACTCCAAAATGTTAAGTCAGATTAGGCACATGTGACATAAACAGTAAATTCCATGCTCAGGAAATGATAGACAGATATCAGGACTTATTAGGAAAGCAACAGAGAATGAAACAAACCCCACCACTGAATCACTCTATGACTGCATGCTGTACTGAATGTTTCATTGGTTCTGTTTTCGGGTACCAAATACAAATAGAGGCAAACCAGAAAGTACAGAACATTACTGAGTAACTCCTGCATGAGGAACAGCCAAGTGAAATAGAATTCTTCAGCCTAGGGAACAGACAGCTGAGAGGAGCCATCCTCTCTCTGTAGCACTCAGTCACATACAGAGGAAGCAGCTGCTCCCCATGTCTTCCAGTGGGACACCTTGCTGAAATCACATGAAAACAGATGGAAAATGACAGACTCTACTTTAACAAAAGGCAACTGACCTTGACATTCCAGGTAATTAAGCTGTAGACTACTCTGCCACAGGCTCTCCTCAATGTTAAAAGCATCCATGAGCATATGAAGACTGAGAAAAATTTGAGAAGGAAAGTGCCACCAAGAAACCACCACCAGAACCACCAAATCCAGCCATGCCCCCTCTCTAGTCATAGGTGGTTTGAAAATTACCCATGATCACCATGTGCTTGGTTTGTTTGCACGTTTTTCTCCCTGTGCATGTGCTGTTGCCTCTGGTGGAGTCAACAGGCAGGGCTGGATGGCCTTAGGTTGTACAGCTGGGTTTGTACATGCTGGGAGGTACCAGAAGAAACAAGACTGGTTAAAGAGACTTAGGGCACTCAGGAAAGAAACAGAGCATTTGCCCCAGGTAGTGTAAGTATGAAGGAGACGTGTACTGGGCATAATTGGTAACGTTTTGATGTCAGGGGAGGGGACTGCAGGAAGGAGTGTAGTCAGGGGATTGGAGAGCAATAAAAAGGGAGAAAAGGTTTCACAGAGCACAGGTGTTTTTCCTAAGAGTTTATATGTTGGTTTCAATCCCAGAATCAGTAATTAGAAGTCAACTGACAAAATAAATTAGGAAAACATGTTCTGATTTAAAAGTCTGCCTCCAAATAACTGAATATTCTAAACTTGTCAGTATTTTTCACTTGAATCTCCCAGTTTCTCTTCCCCTCACTAAACAGTAAGTTCTATGATGAACATCAAAACTATTACCTTCAAGGCCTCTTCAGAAACAGATTATTCTGTTGTCAGAATCTTTGTCTCAGTAGTATTAAGGAATGGAACCTCATACTTTGTTTTTAGTAATGTGTCAACTCCTGAACTTAAGGGTTTTTTTTTCATGCAGGGTATAATCTACTGCTAAGAAATACAAAGAAGAAGGCAGTATAAGTTTTAAATTGGAGTACAATACCAAAATGAACAATATTAAGATCTCACCTGGAGTAAGTATGAGCCAGAGGTATCTGCACTGGAACTCTCATTTTGTATCGTATTCTGTTGGGTAATAGCATCCTCTTTCTTTCGTTCCTTCTGCCCAGCTTCATCATCTTCATACTCATCAAGGCTCTAAAACAAAAAATACTCAGTTATCAGTTATAGCCTTCGTGTGCTGCTTCACATACTTCCCATATTTCACAAAATTAATGCATCAGTGAATATTTTCAAACATTAATTTCATATTTCAGAAAATTTTTGATTAAATGTTTAAATGCTTTTCTTTCCAACTAACTGCTTTATTTCTTACTCTTGTGATAAAGAAAATCTAAACAAGATCCAATTTGACAAAGGTTTAGACAACACTGTGCGAGTTCAGTGCTAATCCCACTGTGAGCAGGAGCTCAGACTATATCTGAAGCTCCTTCCATTTGAATGATTCTACAACTCTGTTTTCCATAGGCAATTTTATTACCTTTGCACATAAAAGATTTTGAAGAAGTCCAGAAAAGCAAAAAAAAAAAAANTACTCTTCACTCAACAGCTGATCTTTGTTGACACAGCGGTATCTGCGGAGGTTGAAGTCTCAATCACCCATCTTAATTTTGCTTTCCTTGGTTTTCATTTTGTCTTTGAAAATTTACTACTGAAAATTAGTAATTTTTAAATTACATGGACAGTCATTAATTACTGAGAGTTAACACTCATATATAACATTTTGATTCTCCAACACAAATGTTTCATAATAGATTTGCTGAACTACTTGCTTTGAAAACATCACATTTCTAAAGCACTGACTGCTTTAAGGAGAGAGACAGGAAAAGTAGGGTAGGCAAGTAAATGAAAAAAATAAATAATCAGCATTACTGCCTCAGTTCTAGCTCAAAGACACTTTAAGGCCAAGGTAGAAATGTGAGGACTCAACCAGCTTTGGGCTAAGTCAACTAAGTCTAGATCAGTCTATTAATTTAATGCACACAGATTTACAGAGAGAAAAAAATCTCACAGTCTTATGGTGAGAAGATCAACTTAAAGCAAAGGTTAAAAAAAATAAAATAAAAAAATTCTGACCACGACATCATAAGCTGTTTGCCAGCACCCTGCACTAGAACAAGAGATGTGTGAAACCTTGTTACAGAAACACAGGGAACTAATCAGTTTAAGACACCAGAAAAAGCTTCTAGATTAATGTAGAGTACCTTGAGAAACAGAGAACAGGACTAGCAGAGACAAAGATGAATGTCAAATTATTTCAGTTGAAATTTCTAATGCACAAAAAACAAAGTCACAATTCTGAGGCTCAGATACTGACCACCTCTGCCATCACCTTACCCAAAGGACACAAAACTAGACAAAAGCACATAATGAGAATGCTGGAATAGAGAATCTTTAAAAATAAAACCAGTGTTATTTGCTAGCTGAAAATAGCACTAGTATATCAAAAACTAACTCCAGCTCCTCCAAAGCAAACACTGTGTTGATACAAGTGCTAGAAAACTGACAAATCAGAAAGGGATATGTTTCCGCAAGTGAACCTGAATAAAAGCCATTTAAACTCTCCACAGCAGCGCTCATGACAGCAACACTAATGCAATTTCACCAGTCTACTTCTAACCAACCTTTCAATGCAACTGATGCAGACCTGCTCCTATCACTAAGAAAGGCATACTTAGAAGATTATTATGGCTGCGTCATTACACATTCAAAAACACTTTAAATGGGTCTTTCCTAATAAAATAATTACAAATATTTAATTTCATTCTTTAGGGTCCATTTATAACAAAGCATTTAAAAAACACTGTCATGGCACATTCTAGGAAAAGATCTTTAAATCAACATCCTCTACCTTTAAAAGCCAAAAAAACCCTACCTTTAAAATCTTTACCTGTAAAACTTAAAAACTGTGATAACATAAGCTTAGTTCCTAATTCATCCCATTATTGTATTAATCCATTATGAAGTGACACAGTAAGAAATAACCAAGCCCTACTGCAACGAGAAATGGAGTGATCTTCACCTCTTACAAAGCCAGTCTGGTTCAGAAAGAACTACAAGGCTCACAGAAGGTATCATGTAAATTGTAACTAATGTCATGCAGAGGAAGAATGATACTGTGTTAGAGACACAGGAAAACTTTCAGATTGTTCTTCTGGTCTCCGAGTTATGACAGAGAATGGAGATCCCAGATAAACTCAAATGAAAGAGATTGTTTGAAATTAGTTTAGGAAAGCAGCCTCTAGAATATCAGAGAAAATCTGACAGGAGAAATCTGACTCAAGACAGAAGAGACTAGTAATCTTCACACACCTCACAACAACTTTGCATTTTCAAGGAATAACATTCTTTAAGGCAAAAAATGAAGCTCAAATATCAATATTGTAGGAAAAAAAAGTCTTAGCAGTGACTGAGTAGACAAGTGTAGCTTTCTCCACAAATTCTCTCCTTCAGATACATGCTTCTCATGAGCTTTTCAGAGACCATCAGCATTCCACAGAAATATTTTTCTCTGAATACAATTAGATGTGTAACAAAGAATATTCTTCTCTTTTAACATAAGATCACCTGCTACTAACTATTCTTTTAGCAATTCTGGATAGGAACAAAATCTGGTATGAAAGTTCTAGCCACAAAATTTTCAACTAAAGATTTTCAAGTTAGGATTTGCCAGCAACATCCATTCCCATCCTTTCCTTTCTTCTCAGGAAGGTCCAAGATCCACCAAAGTCTGCTAATCAGTACCATCAAAAGGTATTCAATCACCCCAAATAATCCACACTTCCAAAGTTCTTCTTCCCAAGCATGAAACAGTTGGTTAAACAGTTATTGCAAACCGAGAGGATATAACCTCTGTGTAAAAGGCTACTGGGGCTTGCTCCCCACTCCAGCTCCCTTCACTGGAGCAGGTGCCACGCCAGCCAAGGCCAGCACAAGTTGGAGTGGTTAAAACTCCAGAAGCACCAGGTTTGTATTACTTGTAAGAGAGGAGGTGGAAGAGTCACAGGCACAGGTTGATAGTCACCATCCACAGCTGACATGGCACATTTGGCTCGGGCTGCCAATGCCTTCCTGCCCTAAAGCACATTCCTAGGCACTGTCGGAGGCTTTCTGTGGTTTCCCAAGCACAAAGTTTATGTTCCCCTTCCAAACATGCAGACAAACCAATTTACAAAATGTTTATGAAATGCAGGCTGAGCACAAGCCAACATCGTAACAACTACATAATTTAAACCTTTTACTGCTTTTTACTAAGTTATGCTTCAATAACCATTAGCCTTAATAAGGAAATCTATTTGTTTTGACTCATGACGAAATAAGCTTTCTTATTGAAAATATCCTGCTTATGCACTTCATCTTCAGTTACTGACTGCTAGTATTATTACCATTTATGTTCTAAGCTAACTTTTAGAGTAATAAAAATCAGTAAAACCACATTTTGGTTGATACATTATTACTGAAAACATTAAAAATGTCTAAAGTGTTGTTACACACTTTTAAAAACTGGGTTTTTTCAAACTGCCCTGCAGCTGAAACTGCCTCAGCCCACAAGACATTTTAATCAGCTGGATTACTGTGTTGCTCACATTGCAGGCTCTCTCAAACACTGCACTTTGCTGTAAAAACTAGTTCCACATCATTGAAAAAGACATAAGTACAATTACTTTCTCTGTCAGCACAGCAGAGAAATGGACTTGTAACCACCGAGGTGTAATTCTGACCTATTATATAATTCTCTCTGTCCGTTCCCTTTCCTCTGCTTTTTTATTTTGCCGTTAGGCACATACCATTTCAGGTTCTTATTTTCCATTAAAATCATCTGAGTTTTGTACAGCAGATATTCAATGTGACATTCCCACATCTGATCTCAATATAAGGAATCCACAGAAATTCTTTAGGTTTTCTAGCATTTCAGTAAATGTTTGAAGCTGTAGTATAAACATTTTTCTGTAAACCTCTAGTATGGAAAATACAAGCAGAATAAGATGCTTTCAAAAGAATCAGACTGATGAAAGAAACAGCCACAAAGATATCCCCACATTCCAGCATACCACCAGCCTCCAGTTTAAAGATACATGGTACAAAGAACATCTCTAATGATTCACTGGTTTGCTTCCTACAAATAGTTGTGTATTGCTAAGAACAAGCAAAGTTGGGGAGAGACTGTCTTTTCCCTGGAAAGAAGAAGTATTCCTATGAGCAGATGATCTGTTTATGAGCACGCACAAGCTGCTCTTGCCACAAGAAATCGTGCTGAGTCAAAATGTCCCTATTCCCATCCCCCTTCCTGCACCAACCTGCTTGTGCCTTGGAGTTCTGCTGGCAGAGCACACAACTAAGGGCTCCCCAGTTCATTTCGTGAAAGGTCAATCAGGTTAGTTTCAGCAGTTTTAATTAGCTCTATTGATTTTGCCTGGACCAGATACAAGCCCATTCAAACCAGTTATTTCACAGAAGTCCAGGAATGGTTGTGCTACATCAGCTGTTTGAAAATGATGAGCACTTGAGATAACACCGTATTTAACCAGTACAGCAAGATGTGCAAGCAGATATGTACTCTCAGTAAAACCCCGTGTTCAGCTTCATACTGGGCAATAAACAGAAACTCTACATCACAAGCACCATCAGTTACCTTGACGGGGTTTTTTTTTAGCTTAACCATGGTAGTAATCTAGGAGAGGAAACAAATCTAGGCTTCTTCCCTTTTCTCCGAAACAACTATGAACAATTTAAAAAGGCAGTTTTTAAAATCAATTTTACCACAAGGATATTTTCCATGCTTAGGAAAAGTTTGAAGTGCACCATCACAACTTCATCTCAAGACACTGTAAAACTGCAAAGGTTTCTATTAGATGTAAATACTTTCTAAAAGCTTCTATGGTAGAAACATAAGACAAGATATAAGAATTGCTTTTAACTCTGAAAAAAATTGATCCAGACGATTAACTACAGCAACATACATTTTGAGAATCAACATTCTCTTTCCCTTGGCTGACCATTCAGAAAAACCTGGAAAATTAACTGCAAATAAAAGCCAACTATTTTACACATCATTTCTCTATAATCACTCTTCTTACTGCAGCACTGAGAACCAAATGCTTCCTCGCTTTACCACACACAACTTTGATATCTTCCTGCCCCTTTGCATAGTATCAAACCTGTCATCACCTCCCAAAACACCCATCAAAACCAAGCAAAAATCCCAAACCTCTATGATTTAAGATTATGTAACTTTTCCCCTCTGAATCACTGATTTTAATCATATTTGTAACACACTTTTATTACAATGTCCAGACAGCACCCAAAATATTTAAGTAAAACAGGTCTAGAGTAAGAAAATCTTTTATTAGAATGACAGTGTAATTGGAAAAACTGCATCTTTTTCACTATGCAAGCCTTTCATCACATTTCACTTGCTGAAGTGCTTTTTTTTACAAGCTGAAAACCGTTCCTACAGAGGTGAAAGGAGCCCCTTTTATTCCTAGGAACTATCTAAAACCTACAAACAGTTTTATGGATTACCCAGTAAAAGATTTTAATTTTTGAAGACTTAAATTCTCACATTAAGAGAGTCCAGAAAAGGATACTGAACTCCAACACCTTATACGCATGACTTTTGTGCACTTGTAAAAGTCTACGTCTCTAACTGGAGCAGTCCAAAATCAACAATTAGTATAATCACAAGCATGGATTTTTAACATAGAAGAAGAGTAAAGGCAGGAATCTTTGGCATCTGAGATCAAAAGGGACCCGACAACAGCAATGGGTCAGTGCCCAGCAGGTGGGCCAGAGCACAGCTGACTGCAGCCATAGGATTCGCTCATCCTTGACCATGCTGCCAACAAAGCGATCCAAAAAGACAAGCATCACTTAGAGACCAGTGAAAGGCACATCTCACTTTACAAAATTCACAGCATTCCTAATTATAAGTCACATTTACTTTTTTTTTTAACTCTACCCTTTTCTCACCCATAGTAAGAATCTGTAAGTGCCTACATTGTACACTCAATTATATTCCAGAGCAAATAAAATTTAAAGTCTTAAAATCCTCTTAGAAATGTTTCTGGAAAAAAACCCTAACATATTTGTCTGTATTAAGAGCAAAATAACAAAGTATTTTGAATTCTTTTAAAGCTTTATGTAAAACATCAACTGCATCAACACCAGAATGTCAATTATCCCTCATTATAATAACAAAAACCAGCAATGTTTGCATTTTGTTATTCATCAAAATACACTGTTTTGTCACCAGTGTTTTTAAACATACCACAAGAATGAGTTCAAAAGTCACATGTTTAACTTAAACTAATCACCAAAAAATCCTTTATCACAAGGCTTGTCAAGAATGATTGGTGGATATGCTTAATTTAACTACCTAGTCCACAATGTTAAAGTCACAGAGTAAAATTCCAGGGATACAAGAAAACTTGTCTTGTAAAAGACAAGCTATCTAGCATTATTAAAATCTTTCTAGAAAAGAGAAGGACATAATAAAAATTATGGATTTGCAAGCTATCAGAATTAAGCACCAAACAATTTAACACTAAACTCACATCTAGCATTTTTGAGCCCTTCTGACTGATCAACACCTAACGAACAGAAGTACAAAGCAGCAACACTGATTGAGGAATGTTATGTAATGACATCAAACAGCTTACACCAGACCATGGGGAAATTATTATATTACTATAATAATGATTCATCCAGAAGAAGTCCCAATGCCATGCTCTTAAGAAGACAATGTAAATCAACATCAAACAAAGGATCTGAGAAAAAAACAGCCAAATCCTCCTAATGCTGTTGGTATGATCCACAGGCAATTCCATGAGACCCGACTTCCAGAACTACAGGGTTCTTGTACAGGACATCTCAATGTGATGAAGGAATGAAATTAAACATCCCGCTCCTCATTCAAATTTTGCACACTGCTCCTTAGTTCTATTTTGCTAGTAACAACATGTCATTTCCCTCCTCTGCTGACAGTTGACTTCTGGTATAAAGTTCATAAAGACTACATTCTGTATATAGAAATCACTAATAGCACTGAACATATGAATCTGAAAGTTACAGAAATGCTCCCAAAAACCACACACATAGAGAAGTGGAGTCAGTCACCAAACCAGTCTCATTAACCTCCTGATTAACATTCTGAAATGATGCACCCTATCTGAAACAAAGATGGCAAACCAGTGGCTGAGCAGAAGAAATCTGGTAAAACAAAGTTGCGTGGTTCAGCCAGGGGGAAAAAGAGAGATTTGTTAAAAATATCTGCACTGTTCACAGAAGAAATATTTATCCGTTTGCATCGTACCACAGATGTTAGGAAAAAACAATCATAGACTGCAAGAGCAGAAAAGAGAATTTTTTTTGGATGTATAGGAAACAAGTGATTAGTTTACACACTTGATGCCAACCTACGCTGTTTTTCCTTTTCAACTCACTCCCGTATTACAGAAGATTCTAGGAGATGTTGGTAGTAGAGGGCACATAAGCAATGGCTGAACAAGAGCCACTCAACAGATAATGGAGTAAAAATGTCTGTAACCACCATCATTTTGATTTTCACTGCCATGTATTTCTGACAAAACTTAGCAAACAGAAACAATGCTCCAAAAGACAAAAAGATCTATTGTCATGTAGAAAAAGACCATACAGATTGAGCACCCTTCTCTTTAAAGCCACAGAAACAGGGAGAGAAAAAAATCTTGCAGATTAGCATACTATTTTCAAACAAAATTATTCCTTCTAATGTGACCATATAATATATAAGAATGTCTTCTTCCCCCTAGTATATCTATGGTGCTTCTGAAGAGAAATAAAGAGGAGATCAGTACTTGAAGAATGTTCTAAAAGGCGACCAAGCAGGTTAATCAGTGGAACTGTATTTCTAACTATCTTATCCCCTGAATCATGCCATTTGTAGCCATTTATACTGTCTGAATACCACATTGAATTTAATTATTTTTTTAATGCAGTGCCTTCATAGGATTCTGCTTTCTTGCCTAATGGGCTAGTTGTCATTTTTCTTATCCTACTCATTGAATCTCCCTCAGTGTTTACATACAGTGGGTGTGGGATTGATCAAACTATACAAAGGCAAAAGGGCTGATGAAAACCAAGTGAGCATGGGCAAGCCAGGACAACAGACTCAGAACCAATCCCAAAGAGAAAAAAAAACAACTTTGGCATAATGCTTTTTTGAGAGTTGTACTACACTTCTCATTTAGGAATGAGATCTTCTGAATCGACAGAAAGACTGATAAAAACATCAGTCAGATTTTCTGCTCTCCCAGATGCTTCTTTTGAGTCCTAATACAAGTAAGTGTACTAAGCAGACAGAGATGGACTCTACACTCATCCATGGGGCAGAAAGGGAGAAGCAGTACTAAAAAAACACTCCAAACAGGATAGGCACTTATCTGGATGAAAAAAATGTTTGAATTTGACTTCCAAGGCAATAAATAAATACTTCTGATGGGTTCAGCACTGCTGTCAAGAACAGACAGCACTGATAGAAACTGTACAGGCAAACAAAGCACATCTGTGGTACTGAAGACTCCCAGGACAGATACAGCCAGGTAAGATCAAAAAAGTTTAAAGTTGTTGCTGCAGTCAATATTGCACCTATTTCTTTGGTAGAACACCTTATATCTTCAAATTAATCCTAGTGACAATTCCGTGAAGCCGTTTCCCAACCCAGACTTCCAAAATCACTCTTTAGCTCTGTATTTGGAGGGAAGTCCTCTTCCTCAGGGGCACTACCAACATTTTTTTTTGTAAATGTATCAATGTCCAAGGATCCTGATGGAAATCCAGTCCAGGTTCTCATAGCGCAATCTTGCATGCTAACAGCATAACAGTCTTCTGTTCCCTCCACTTGGACCCTTGCTTCTTATGGAAACTGGGCTCAGAAATCACAGCTCTTTTATACCCATATCTTTTTGAAGTCACTCATGCTGGGTGTGTGTGTGTGTGTGTGTGTGTGTTGTGTTCCAGACAGTAATTACTATTTAATAATAGATTCTCTAAAATATGAAACTTGCACAAGTGTAAGGGGGTCAATTCAAGTTTGCTACAAATGAAATATGCAGATTAGTTGCCACAGTAATTCACAGACTAGACAAAACAGGCAGTTACCCTTCCACCTAAGCAGTCAGTGCTGCATACAGCCCTGAGCCAGCTCAGCAGGTGTTTGACTCTTCCCATTCAAAAGCTCTGTGAGGAACTAAGGGAACTACGGTATTGACTTAGGAGTGAGGACAAGAAAGCGTGGGAGACAGAAAGAGCTGTGGGAAAGGCTCACAGAAAGAACGTGTAGCTGATGCCTGGTGAGAGGGAGCTACTCAAGTAAACAGATATTACAGCACCAAAAATAAGCAAGCAAGCAAAGGACACATCTGTTTCAATCAGTCTGAAAAGCAACACTACACAAGGTTCTTATTTTTTGCGGTCTTTCTGTCACTGTCAGAGTGGGCTGCCTAATTTCCCCTGCAGCATACATCCAAAAATTTTCATATTTTGATTACCAGGTCTAAGACAGACCTACTTCCTGCAGGTAAGAAACACTAGGACTTCAGGATGGGAGCGTGCAAATAGACAAGACTTCACTACTCAGGAGTATTTCATGGGCACACTAAGTCCATAAAAGAGTACCAGCAAGTTCAAGAACCTTAGTACAAAAGCAGTATTTGAATATAGTGACCTCAGAACAGAGAAAAACATGCATAGACACAAAACACAAAAATCCATCCAGGTGTGAGGCAATCCTAGTACAAGATCATAATGGGAGGAATGAGTCACATCACATGGCTCAAAACAACTGCACTCACTAGAACCTTACACTGCTGTAACTCCTTGCGAAAGAGAGCGATGCTGTTTCTACAGGAAATCAAACCAGAACAAAGCATGAATATATAAAGCAGGGAAAATGCTGGATAAATAAAAGCTTATATTCACAAGTGCAGAAAGAGTTTATAAAAAAGGGCAATTTTCTATTAATGTTATTTTAATTGCTGAGTGACCGATAAAGTTTTGGGGTTTTTTTAGCTATAGAGTTACTTGAATACAATATAGCATAAGTCTTTGCCAGGTCTTCAGCAATCAATTATTTGTATGTCACCCCATGTACCTTTTTAGACCAGACAGCTCAAGCAAATCATTAAATTTTCACCTTATAAAGCATTTATTATCTTCATTCATAACATCAACTGCAACATGCATTTCTCAACTCCAAAATAGGAATACTGGGTAAAGTCCTCTCTTCTGAAATATTCAGAAATCTGCCCACTACCAGTGACTGGGAAACTGCTCCAAGGTGACAGGAATTTGCTCTGTGCTCCAGACCCAAGGCACTGGCAAGGGTCTCCCTTGCTGAGGCACAGAACAGAAGGGCTACACCCCTTCCCCCCTTCTATGGAGTGCAATGAAAGCATGAGGTTAAGTTAAGACTGATGCAAAATTAATATGCATCACATTCACTATGGTAACTGTTCACATGCATTGTTTTCTGTAGACCAAACTGTGGTAAACATAAGGTAATTCAAGCTTTACCATTCCTCAGTGAAAGAAAGGTAAACAATGATGTGCATCCTGTAGGTAGCACAGGGTAGAAGCATTCAGTGTTACCATGGAACAGGCCCTGAGCCATTGCTGTGCCCAATCCGACAGCCTGTCACTCTGACCGAAGAGGACAAGGAGAGAAATTCATAGGAGTTGACAACACTGGAAATGGGATTCCTTTCTATTCCTCTCGTATAATTACCTATCACAGCCAAATGACAGTTAACAAGAGACTTTTTTCTCTTGATTTAAAGAATCTTAATGACCTTTCAAATATAAATTGATGCTACAGTAGGGATCCCTATGTTGTTAACAGGAGGACACACACACACACACACACACACACACACAAGAACAATAAAATAAATGCCCCAGCCATTGCTACACCTATAGTCCAATCCAAACCAGAGGAAAACAAGGGAAGAAGTATCTGAGGAGGAGTCAGGAATGAGGATTCTGCTGTTCACGTTATTAAAATATGCTTTTAATTTCTCAGACTACAAGCTAAAGCCTGTAATAATGTCGCTTGGAAAACAGAAGGCTGAGTGAGCATCTGAGGGTGAAAAGGAATGTTTTTACAGGCGCAGTTAGTAAATACCACTGGCTCCTGCAGACATTCTTCCTTAAATGGAAATTAACATTGCTTTAGGTTAGGAAAGAATCTCTTGATACAATAGATGTGATAGGGTAGCTATTAACCTTTTAGCACCTGCACTAAATGAAACAAAAATTAGCAGAAGGCTTTATATAAAGCTTTCTGTTCAGTAAATATTTAAAATTCTTCCCCTTCCCTGCCACATGATTCTTGTCTGTAGATCTGGAAGAGCAAGGAATCCCGAAGTCTCACAAACAATATTTAAATAATGTGGAAACAGAAAGTTTCTTGGCATATCTATGGCTAACTGTATGAGGGCACTAGACAATTTAAAGAAAGGAAACCACTCTAGATATAATCAGAACTGAACCTTCACCCTAAAGTTGAGCCAAACTTTATTTCAACACTGAAACAGCTCTGCATTGCTTTGATTTTATTTCTACTTCCTATTTTTCATTTTCATGTTCCCCTGCAATTGCTTTTTCCAGCCAAGAAAACAAGACTTTGCCCTCCCCCAAGATTCCTAAGCAATTCAACAACATAGTGGACAAGGGCTGAGGTTCCACAAGAGCTTAAATTAGCCAGTGTCCATTTAGCCATACTCCAACTCTCTCTTTCCTGCTCCTGCCCAAGGGCATCTCTACCAGTCCTCTGCAACCCCTCCCCTGACACTGGCAAATCATGTCAGGGTGATTCCCCAGCAGAAAGGTGCCTTCATAAAAAGTGAACAGTATTTTGTACACCTTGATCTAGGTAACTACAGGATCAAATGGGTGCCAGGACCAGCACAGGCAAGTCAGGTAAAAGCAAGGATCTAAAGCAGTCTGGACATGGCAAAGGTAAAACTCTCACAGAATTAAAACCTCAGCAATTCAAACCAGAGAAGCAGGGGTCAACAGAAACTCATCGAAAAGCACATACTAACATTTAACATTATTAACTATTTTGGGATATAAATAGTGTCCCTGATAATACTAAACACCATCTATTTTTAAAGGGAAACAAACTACTGAGTCAGACTTCAGAGCTCTGACACAAGGCCAAGGTGACTTCTTGAATCAGCAGGCTGTATGTGCTACAGAACAGTTTTCCCCTTGTAAGCTGCACAGCTGCTAAAACTCTAAGCTGAAACAGGAGGACTACTACAGAGCTGCAGAGTTCATCCATCCAACCACTGCAATTTCACCGCCATGCCACATCACGGCATAGCTGTGTGTTATCATTCCTTAAGCAAAAAGCCCATCAGGAGTCAGAGACTGGATTAGCACACTCCTTTTCTTGCAGCTTGGCTCCACACGCAGCAGGGTCACTGCAACTGAAAGAAAACCGCAACACAAATATAAAAGAGCAGAATGGACAGACAAGAACAAGCTGGGCTTAACCTGCCTTGCCCACCACAATCAGCATGAAGTCAGAAATACCTACAGACTGGTCAAACAGCCCAGCCTCATCTCCTGCTCATCCTGAGGCCAGCACTGTCCATCCTTCTCTCTTGCCACAATCTTTGTTCACCTGTACAGGAACTGATCCCACTGTAAATGAATTCAATAAATTACAAAAATGCTAATCTTCAGACCTGCCACTTGCCCTATTACTACAACNGAGCAGAATGGACAGACAAGAACAAGCTGGGCTTAACCTGCCTTGCCCACCACAATCAGCATGAAGTCAGAAATACCTACAGACTGGTCAAACAGCCCAGCCTCATCTCCTGCTCATCCTGAGGCCAGCACTGTCCATCCTCTCTTGCCACAATCTTTGTTCACCTGTACAGGAACTGATCCCACTGTAAATGAATTCAATAAATTACAAAAATGCTAATCTTCAGACCTGCCACTTGCCCTATTACTACAAACAGGTGCACAAGCACAGGGACATGGCCCAACTCCACATAAAACTGGCAATGCATTGTCCCCTTTCTTGGCACAGATATCCAAAAACACGTTAAAATATGTATACCCTGTATACATAGCATTCCTCACATTAGTGATTTCTCCTGCTAACATATGCAAGTCATTTTAGGAAAAAATATCCATTAAAAACAAGACAACAAAGGATTATAACACAACTATTTCACTATGCCCAATGCTACTAGGGTTTTAGTATTCTCTTATTTCTGCTTTAAGCAAAATTTTCCACATTTCTTAACAGGGAACTCCTTTTTGTTAAAATAAGTAGAGCTTTGTACACATACACACTTTATGCCTTTTTATAAACTGTACTTATGAGATAGACTGTAAAGGCAAAAAGAAGGTATTGGTAATTTAGGTATAGTAGTTTATGCCTGTAACATAAGCGTGGCCTAGGATTTTTCTGGCTGTCTTTATTTCTATAAACTGTAGTATCTTACTAAATGGAGTTGGGAAAAATGAAAGGCCCTGGCTCTCTTCTGTAGCTCCTTTTCAATTTACGGTCTGTGCTCGAAGACTTTCTAAAATGTGGAGAGGAAAGCAAGGCACAGGTACCTCTATGAATTCTCATATCAAACACCCACAAAGGCTTTCACGCTCAATCACTACTGATACAAAACACTATAAGAAAGGATTTCTCCCAAAATCTCAGTTCACATTATAAGCAACCAGCTGGGCAAGTGACAACAAAATACACCTTGCAAATAGGATGCAGACTGATTCACTTATGCATCTCATTCAACCTAATAAGGTTTTGCTGCAAAAACAAATACATTACAGAAAAAACCCCAATATACAAAAAGCCACATCCAAAAAAAAGGCCTAGAAAAGCAATCTTCATCACTGGGGATTTTTAAGTACACATCAATGGAAGATAAATGTCAGGAATAACACAGGTGAAAGAATCCTGTTGGGACAAGATGACAAACAGGATGGTTCTTCAAGGCTCCCTACAGCCTTATTTTCTAGGAGATTTTAACAGTAAACTCTTCGCAAGAAGAGTTGCAGTGGCAACAAAAACAACAAATACGGATCAAACCGCACCAAGAACATATTTATCCCCATCAACCTTCACGCACACACCCCACAGAAACCACCTGCAGTTGCACAGCAAACTGTGAGAAACAAGCGCAGCAGGGCAATTCTGCTCTCACACATATGGGATTGCAGCACTCTGGCTCTTCATCAGAAGACACAGGTACACGTCAAGAACACCCCTAAGAATACCGTTCAAATCTGAGAAGGTAAGTAAAAAAAAAAAAGGAAATAAAAAAGTTGTTCCACACCTATTTTGTTTTCAAACACATTCGCACTCATTCCTGCCAAAGAAAGGGTGTTGGGATGTTTGGAGTGTTTACCCTGAATGAGTACACCTGCTCTTACGTCACTTTGATTACAGGCTTTTTTTTTAAAGCACAGAATATCAGTTCCTAAATTACTTTTCCTTTCTTGAACTTATCCAACTGACTGCACCATAGTAGTAACTTCAATTACTAGCAGTCTATCACACCTACTGAAGAAACTAATTCACATCCATTTTCCCTGTTAATCAAAATTACTACCTTTCTTACAATCTCTGCCTTCCTGCCAACACAAGCTACTTACAAGATGAATAAAATAGACTTCTGTGATGGTTTCAGTTAAAATATTAGGAAAAGTTTCAGTTAAAATATTAGGAAAAAAGGATCTGCTATATTATAGACTGTTCATTAGTCAAGAAAATGAAATAAAATAGATTTACTTGGAACTGTCTCCTATCTTGCTAACATCTAGATTTATGTGCCAGGAATTGTTTTTGTAATTATAATAATTTCATACTTAAAATTCTGTGAAAACTTTGCCAGTATTCTAAGGTTTCTTAGAAATCAGTATTACTGGACCAGAGACTACTTTGGACAACTGCTCTGAGAGCAAGTTATCTGGACATGATCATTTTCAAATGTTTAGCCTTACTGGAGATGAACCAACTTCCTAGAAAAACCTCTTTTGGCATGAATACTTACACTTGTTTCCACTGGGCACAAAACAGAAATATTTCTTCAACATGTACTCCTAATGGCAAGTGCTCATCAATGTAGCACAGTAATACCAATCTAACCAGAAAGAGACACAACAACATGACTTACATTTAGACTGAATAATTGTTCGAGGAAAAAAAATTGCACATTTAAGTAAGATGGGTCCACCAAATGAAATGCAGCACTTGGCCAAGGCCGTTCTACCACACCTTGGAACTGAAAATATTCATTTAAAGTATCCAAACCTACTGTTTGAAACAACTCCCTTATTTTGCATTGTAATGGGCTAACAGTACACCCACTACCAGTAACTCTACCTTAAGTGAGATAGGCAAGCAAGAGGCACAAAATCCAGTAGTAACACCACCACTAACACAGCTGATGACTGACCATAACCCCAAGTCTAAAGCAGTCGGTCCCCTGAGTACCTTCCCCGGCAGACAAATGCAGCAGGACTGAAAGGACAGGTCCAACCCAATCTGCAGTGGTCACAGTTCTCAGTAAGAGATGCTGCTGTACACTTACAGACGAAACGTGAAAACTACTGGTTGAGATGTTTATCTGTGTGGAGCCAAGTGTTGGAAACACTGAGGATTTATCTGACTCTGCTCGCTTTGATACACAACTTATTTTTAAAGTCTTAAAAAAAGAGACAAGATTTATAATTTTTTGTTTTTCTTTTTAATCAGTCCAATGGTTTATTTTATTTATTACACTCCTACAGTGCTTTAATTTGTGGTTTTCTTCATACGCCACCCTCCAGTAAGCAACACTCCTGGCAAAGCTACCCACGCTGAGCTTTTAATTATTCAACAGCGCAGACTAAACATTTACCTCTATTTGCCACAAAGCACATGCGCTGCTACAGCTTATTCTTAAAGACAAAATTTTAATAGAAGTATTTGTAAAGAATGCCTATTTTGAAACACAGCATTCAATTGCTTGGTGAAACCCTTTGGCAAGGATATTGTGCATTCCTAGGAGGATTTAAATTAGTTTGCCACAGAACAAAACCTGGGTTACGGATAGTAACTTGGATACAGTCACACACACACACACAAAAGAGAACATTCTCACTCCTCCTGATCTTTTTCCTTGAAAAATCACAACCATCAACATGCAAAGTCCGTTTTAATAAGATAATGTGAGGGGATTTTGGGGAAGCAAAAAATACTTATTGCAATATAGTTGCTACACAAAATTAAACCTGTCTGTACTTCTCAAAACTACTATGGAATGTAACTTTGCAAAATCCTACAATATTTGAAGCTGTTACTTTTAAACTGACATTTGAAAAGACATTTTTACATTAAGGACTAGAATTGTACATCTCAATCTGAAATTCAACTCCTGGGTTTTTTTTAAATATGATCTGAGATGTGCTTGCTTAGAATAATTTCTTAGTTGTTCACTCAAATCTCACTTTAATGTTCATCTTATGAGTAGGGCATCAGAATAAAGAGAGGCCTTAACATAAAAAAAGAAACTTAAACCAGTCTCATTAAAACAAGTCTTCTCAGCATTCAGTTGCCATCTTCTAGGGAATCTTCGTGTACATGATAATTAGTTTCCTCAAAGGCTAAGGCTTAAATGTCATTTCTTTGTGTTGTAAATTCTAATTATTCATAGTAAATAAATTAGTGATACTCTTTCATTCCTGAAAGCAATGCAGAAGCTTGAAGTAATCGTAAAACCGGCAAAAATTAGGAGTTCCCAAAAAGGGAAGTAAAACTTCATTCTTCACATTCCAGTAGACTTAAAAAGGGCTCCATTAACACTAACAGGGAAAGGGCCAGTGACCTAGAACTTTACTTATGGTCCAAAACTATTAATGAAGTCTGAAGAATAAGGAGTAATGGGTATTCAAAATCCCAACTCCTGCGATGTAGCAGAAGAATGAATAAGCTGTGCTCTAATTTACACTGACACACAGCACATCATGGCTGCAGAAGCAGTACGTTACAACAGACCATCTTTCAGGAGGCAAATTCTTGGGAAACAGCCAATTCCTGGGGATTCTTACACAATCTTTAGTTTAATAGCAAAATACTTAAGAAATCAAACTACATATCTTACATGTAAGTCATGAAGAAAGAAAAAGAGATGAGGGGGGAAGAACATGCTTATGTAGCCTTATCTGAGGAGACAACAGTAAAATCAAATGGACTTTATCACTACTCTAACATTATTATTATTGAACACTATTGAGCTTTACTCCATTTACAAATTTTAAATTATGGATGTCACAGTTATCCACTACTGGAAGACAGAGCCAACCTGAATATGCCCCTTGAAAAACTGTCAAAGGAAAAAGCTTTTAAGCATCTCAATAGTCAGCTCTTGTTCCCCGGCACATTTTATAGGCAAGTAAATACAGAATATGAACCAGTATTAAAAAGACAAAATTATTTTGGGCTTTTCCCAAACCGCTCAAATTTGGCTCCACAACTAAATAAAGCACTTTATTCACAAGCCAGCTCTTCCACACTATTCTGATTAACAAGGCAAAAAGAGAGTATATTTTTGCATTGCCTATGTATAAATTTGATAACGGCACGACTAAAGAGTCAAAATCAAAGGATGAACCTCATTTTCAACCGAGGAACAAAAAAGAACTTCATCACCAAAAAGTACGTATTTGAGGATTCATATTGCCCATTAAGGGAAGCTTCAAAAACCCAATAAATTTAATTGATCATACAATTCAGAATTTGGCTTTCTGAATGGAAACCAAGGAAATAAAACACCATTCTTGAAAACACTAAGCTAAGTGATTCACAAACAGTAGTATCATTCAGCTCCCAAAACCATCCTACAAAAAAAACCCCACTGTACAATCCATTCTATCACTAAACATTTCTTAGCATCTTAAAAAAAAACATATATTCTTCTTTCATTAGTGGAGTAAGTACTTTTTTATCAGCACAAAGGCAGCATATAGCTTTTATAAAAATAAGCACTTTCAGATGATTAAGATATTTGGATGGATTTGAAAAGTTGTTAAATCTTTCTACTAGTCAGAATAAACATTAACGCTGTTTTCACATTCAAACTTAAATTATCTGTAACTGGAGAACAGATACATTTGTATGTGCCTTCCATAATTCACCAAGATTATGAGTCTCCTCGATGCCTCCTGTAAGCAAGAGCAGAATTCTTTAGAATACTAGAAATATGAGAATACATATCTATCCAAATAAACAAGGGGTATTTTTGTTACTAGAAATACTTCTGGTTCTGTTTTCAACTAAAATGCTTCAGCTTAAAGAATGAGCAACAACCTGAAAGATATTTCCTACTTGCAATTATTGCATCGGACATGTCATTTCTGTATTTATATTGATTTCATTTTTTGAAAGAGCAGTTGAATTAATTAAGGTCCCAAGGCCCCCAGAACATCTGGAAAGAAAAGGATCTGAGAAAAAAATGTAAACTTTTACTGGATTCTGAGAAAGTTACCTTGAGAAACAGGTAATTCTTTATTTCTTATTCCTTAAAAAACAAACAACCCACACTCTCTCTGATACACTGCTGGATGATCAGTAACTTCAGCAAGGAGAACCAACAAAAAGACACTTTTCTCAGATATACTGCAGCTCACTGACAACAAGGACTAAGAAAACCAACAAAAATAATAAGAAATGCTTTATACTCCCTTTCCTCTTATTTAAACATGATTAAAGTACAAAATCAGTGTAATTTCTGGAAAAAGCAAGTGAAGAGCAGGAAAAGAAACTAGAGAGGGTCTATAGAGCAAGAGCACATGAAGAAGGGCTTGTTCAGTGAGCTGAAGAGGAAGTCAAGGAGCAATTTAATAGCAACCTCAAACTACCTGAAGGTTAGTTACAAAGACGATGGAGCCCAGCTGTTCCCAGAAGCATCACATGATAAAGCAAAGAGTACAAAATGCAAACTGGATACTAGGAACGATATTTCAGTATTAAAGCCGCAGCTCAGCACTGGGTCAGGCTACCCAGAGAGACAGTTGGAGAGACATCTTAAAAGGTTTTCAAGCCTGAGTAAGACAAAACCAAGGCTGATCTGATCCAGGGGCTCCTCAAACTAATGCTCTGAGACTTCCAAAGCCCTCCTTCAATCAACATTTCTATGCATTTACAGAGCCAGGGGGGCTGCTTGATTTCTCTTTCATGCCCTGTCACCCACTTCCCCCCAAAGTGGAAATCTCAGAGTCCTCTTGGCTTTTACTTTTCTTACATTTGGGCAACAATTGAGATCAATAGTTCTTTTCTGAGATGATTTAAGCAAAATGTTCCATGATTCACAGCTCTGTGCAAAGAAACATTCAGCAGAAGTCCAAAGATGCATCTAAAAAACTGTGCAGAAGCAAACAATTTGGGAAAAAATAAAAAAGTCCACACAAAAAAGTACTCAGATACATTTGAAAAGTTCTCCTAAAGTATGCAAAGAAAAATGTTTTAAAAGCCAAAACTTACGGTTTTGAAACAGTCAATTGATTCTCTATTATTCATTAAAGGAATGAAGAAAGACAGACTGTTTAAAACGCACACATTTTTCCGGAAAGAAGTATACTTCTTCCTGTAACATTTGCTAAAGTTACCCACCCCCAAGAAGTGAGCTGCCCTATCCAAATGTACCCTTACTTCATCACTGTTCCATCTCTAATATACAGCTACATAAGCACAGACACAGTAAAGTCACAACCCCTATCATACACCATATGATAAAGACTACATATTGAGGAAAGATGTTCCAAATGCACGAAATCCAGTGAAGGTCATCTTCCAATGGATTTCTGATCTGACAGTTCACTGAAATCAAACCAAAATTGACAAGATCAGAAATCTCTCTTCTTTGCATCAATTCTTTTCTGCTTTCTCTCGGTGCATTCACTTACACTGCATTTCCTTCTGCTGCATATTAGTAGGATTAATTCTTTTTTTGGCCTTTCATAATGGAATTTCTAACAGCTTTGTTACTACCAAGAGAGTAACTTTCTCAGATTTAAGAAGAAATGGGACTCATGAATTAAAAGCTGCAGAGAAAAACCAACCACAAGAGCCATGCTCATCTTCTATAAGGTAAGAGACAATATGCATGTCTGTCACACAGATACTCTGCAAATCCTATTCCTTGTGTATTGCTGCATAATCTTAATGAGAAGCTAAGGGATACAGGAGTGTAGCTTCTAACTGCATTATAAAGTACCTTCTCAAGAGAATTCCCAAACTTCCCACTTAGATATGAAAGGGCTATTTGATGAAAGCAAGTAAACTTCCAGTCAGTAACTACAGTAAGCAGCGGCTGTACTGACAAAAGCAATGCTGGAAATTGATATTTTAGCAAAATTAGGAACCAACAAGAAAAATAATTAATTTTTTTACCAATTCATAAAAGCATAAAATAAAATCAGTAATGTTTGACTTGGAAATTAAGGCTGCCTTCAAATTAAGCTCAAGTTTAAACAGCACAACCTTCAGAGTATTTTAATTTTATTCAGTTCTCAGAACAAACTACCCTTAGTCCTTCTAACAGACATTAACACCTGGAAGTGATGTGCCAATTTCTGGTATAGTACTCTACCAGCAGATACAGCACAGAGATTTGCAGCCTCTAAGCTTCACACCTTTTCCTCTTGCTATTTACTGGCAAGAGATGACAATCAAAGGACTTTTTATCAGGACTAACCAGACAGCCACCAAATGTTTGAAATGGGTAAGCAGCCAGCAACAATTCCTTCTGCCTCATTATAGGTCCCTTTAAGCATCTTGTAGCAAAAGGTACTAAAGCTTAGAACAAAAATTCAGGAGTCTTCACTTAGCTCTGCGGTTCTCTTTCCAAATACTTTAGAACAGTTGAGAGGAAATCGCTCCTTCTTGTTATCTTTTGTCCAGGTTTTGGTGCTGTTGCATCATGACATACCCACAAGTAAACTGCTCCAACAGACTACCAAGTTTAAATGTAACATGACTGTATGGACTGAATTCCTGCAATTTCTTCAAGTCCTGGACCAGTTGATTTCAACAGTAGACATCTACTAGTATTTCAGCAAGAACTGACTCAACAATCATCATCAAGTTCAACATTCCCTAAAAATCCAGGAATTCAGTCCAATTGTGTATAAAACATCTGACTAATAGAGTAAATATTTAGAGGACAGGATTATGTTCTGAACAATAAAAAGAGCCTTCTGAAGATAAATGGCTTTTTACAAATGCACCTTTCAAGGACAGCTCCATCTCTTGAAGAAAATTAGTCTTAAAAGTAAAAAGCACTCATCTATGAATTCATTTAAATTATAAGCAGCAAATTCACTTAGGCAGAAAATAGGCACATTCTTGCAAAGCTTCCCAATTAAAAAGAGAAAAAAACCACAAAAAACTAAACATCCACGATTATATCTCCACTTCTGCAGACTTTCAAAGGTGTTAAAACATTTGACCAAAACTAAGAACAAAAAAACCACTCAAAAAGCGGCAAATGCTAATTTTGTTCAAAACCAAAGCATTCCACAACTAATAAAACTGGTTTTTAATTTAAAAGCAAAAGACACACAACACACTTTTTCATCCAAACACCACCAGTTCTGTGATCCCTTGTAGCACATTGTCTGTCCGGGGTGAAATATATTGAAGTATCTGCAAAATATCCCCCTCCCTCTTTCCACATTCCCTTCTTCCCTTCCTCACTTCTTCGACTAATACTTTGACATTACTGGCCCCACTAAACTCAATCCTGCAAATTCCTGACATTCATGTCTTCTTAATCTGAAACGTAACTTGAGAAGATGGTTAACATTTGACCTTTGCTCTACCTCAGACATACCTGGAGACACAAAGAAAGTCCAAGGCACGCAATACGCATTCACAGGCTGAAAGGATGTTTTATTTTAAAGTTCCCAGCACACAGCCTTTAAAAACACCAATCCATTAAAATTTCAAAAGATAATTTAATAAAAATTCCCCTACAAGCATAGCTTTGCATAAACATTACAAACTTGTACTAAGAATGAAGACATGAAGAAATAAAAAATAAATCCCTAGAAGCATACACCCAGGACTTACTGTGAATTTAAGAATTAAATAGCTACCACAACTAATGAAAACAGTCAGTCCCCTTTAATTAAATTGGATACTATGCTAGAGAATGAACAACAATAAATCACACATTGATTACAGAAGTGGACATGGTACCTAACAGGCTATTAAAAAAATCAGTCAGAAACAAATTACTAAGATAAATGGAGGATCATGCTACAAGACAAATCAGAAATAAAGCAGCCAGGTACTTTATAAAATGGAGAATCTAGAGAATCTACCTGCTTGCTCTAAATGAAGCCAAAGAAAGGCTCAATACCGGTACCTCTACCTTTGTTTTTTTCTCTAAAATAAACTTTTAGAAGTGAACCTTAAAGATTATTCTGGCTTTTTATCCACCCTCCTCCTTTCCTTCACACACACATACACACAAAAATAATAAGGACTTTTGAAGATTTCTAGCTACAATTTAAAATGGGTGCACCTTTAAGTGGGGTTTTTCTTTGCTCTACTTTGGGAAACAGATTTGCTACAAATTAAATACTCTCAGTAATCAATATGGAATGTTGTATTGGTATCACAAGTTTTTACCGTAAATGAACTGGTTGGGCATATAGGCTTCACATCCTTTCGCCTCTTAATTACTGGAGTATACTACCACCAGTATCTGCAAGTGCCAGAATTTTGAGGGAAGAAAGAAAAGAAAGGGTGGGAATACCAGGGATGAACATGATTGTTTAATGAGCCAGTGTCTCTGCTACAATACAGTCCCCTTTTGCTGCTATCTCTATCAGCTTCAGGCATTTTGTTTGTCATATAGTTAAGGCATGACTGAGCATGCCATTCTGAGACTGTTCTTGTTAAATAAAACCTGTGGTTACAACTGATAAAGGGAATGTCCTCTTACAGACATGATGTATGCAACCTAAAATTTCTCAAGTTCTTAGAAGTAAAAAGTGAGAAAATAAAGTGATTACTTTTCTTTTGTTCTCAAGAAATTTTCATCTTCAGTTACAACTGCACCTTTCAAATCAACTTCTACCAGTAGCTGCTAACTCATGAAAACACTGACTAGAAAATTCATAATTTTCTCAAGAGTAAGGTATTTCAAGGTACGTATTTCCATAACTGCAAACCAAGTAAACTGCAAAACCTTTGTTTTCAAGTTTTCTCTATATGCAAAATTAAAAAGGAACAGACAGAAGATATTATTTACAGTCCTCTTTGGAAGGGCTGCCTGTCACAGAGAAAACACGTCCTTCCTTGTACCTGTAGCAGATTCAAAGCCAAAGCCTTTCAAATGAAACCAACTGCACTCACTTTGATTCACGCCTAGATGCAGATCTGAATCCAGAGCCTGGTGGCTATCCCCAGCACAAACATCGGTGACCTATCATTGGATTCTCTAAAATTCTTTGTCTGGACAGGGAGCTTCCCATCTCAGCCAGCACACTCCTGGCACATCCCTTTCAGTGCACTTGGTTCCCCAAGCCAGCACCATTCCCTCTGAGCTCACTTCTTACACCCCATCACCTATGAAGTTCACAGAGTGCTGGCTTACAAATAATTCATGAAGACAGCTAGAAAAGTATGGTCCAGGCTAAGTTCCAGATATAAGGCAGCATCTGGAATCCCCGATGGCACCCCCTTTGCAGCAGTACACAAGCTCCCACTTCTATGTAATTTCTATTGCTGTGTCCACATGCAAAATTACTCTTACAAAGCATCCAGATGAAATCAAATAACAAACATGTAGAAGATCCAATATGACATTTGAGTACCGATATTAACCTAAAGAGGAGAAAAAGCAGTCTTTGCTACTAATGCATAACTAACAGAAAATGTATTTTATAATTCCTGCCAGATACTCCTCCCATATTTCCCTAGTCTCTGTCTACTTTTCTGTTGATGACTAAAAATTGCCTGCTTTTTAGGAATGTATTTGTAATTTTAATGTTCTAAATTTATTATTTTAATCTAAGATGCACTTAAAACCAATCAAAAATGTTTTCATTTATTTTTTTAAGCTTTTCTTTAAACACAAATCCTAATGGTAAAAACACAGAGTCCCTCTCCCCGACTATCCTGTGATATTTTAGGGGATTCATTCATGATTACTTAGTGCAGCTTCCTAATAAACGTTGTCAATGTAGGAGAACCATCCCTGCACAAAAGACAGAAAAATCTGAATTCTCTAAGCTGAATAAAAACAGATGATAATGGAAAAAAATTCCACTTCAAACTGTAGAAAAATATTTCACAGGCTCTACTTCCTTTTTTGTTAATCAACTTTTGATATTGGCCAAATACTAGTCCAGCCACAGATCCTGGTTCATACAGTCCCTCCAAGCTTCCACTGCAGTCCTGCTATGCAGAACCAATGACTGTGGCAAGCAACCAAAGAGATAAAAACGACTCTTTAGCTTTTGTTTCAGATTTGGATCATCACCCAGAACTACTGGTTGTGTAAATGCTATCAAATGAATTTCAGGGGGAAATGAAGAGGTTTATTTAAAACTGAAATTTTAAATACTGGCTCATATAAATGTAACCAAATTAATTTTCACATTTCAGCCTAGATTCATACACATTTATATGAACAAAAATTTTAGTCACCTGTGTTTTAAGAATGGCTATAACACACCTTCTATTTCAAAACCTAAAATTAAATTACATGGTATACCCAACTTGACTAGAAGATACTTTCTCCCTTCTGACACTCAAATTCTGCTGCTCTGCTTTCTCACTGTCATGTGCTTGCCTCTTTCCAACACAAGTTTTGTCTATCCCATACTCATTTTGGAGGTGTTGTGGAAAATTAAGGGAGAATCCAGTCATACAGTCACTGCAGATCTGAAACAGTTAACACTTACGCAACCCTGCCTTGTTTTTCCCAGGATTCTTCCAAAAAGTTTATCTCAGTCTCCGTATTATGAAGAAATGCAAAAGGCTCTACAAACACTATCTCATATGCAAGTATGAGCACTGGATACAACATGCATTCAACAGACCAAAAAACTGAAACAAAATTAAGGTAAAAAATAACCAATCGATAGCAGAAAAGAAAATCAGTTCAGTGAGCTGCTTTTTATTTATCATGTTCATCAATTCTCTCCAGACACACCAACAAAACTGTCCCTTCTAAACTATGTCTATAGTTAGCTATCTTTCCTGATCATATGCTTTTTTAAATATCAGGACATTTGTCATCTTTATTGAAGTTCTGTAACATATTACAGGATAGACACATCTTGAATTTATCCTTCAGTTTAGGCTGTTTTTGTTATTGACTATGACTTCAGTAAAATCTACTAAACTGCTCTTCAGTTTCTGCCTCAGGCTAAAAAATCCAAGTATATTGAAAGAAAGATTTTTACAGGTATATTTTAAAGGGACAGAAACACACTTCCAGATACATCTTTACTATTCCATCTGCCAAAGTGGTACGAAAACTATTCTTTTTACTACTGCTGCTTCCAAACTAAGGTCTGACACACAGACCTCAGGCCCACACATCAGCGCACCATCTGCACTGATCTAAGAGCAACTGGACTTCTGCAATGTAGTGTGCAAGCCCACCAAACACTCTTGGAAGTGGGAAGCAACACTGACATCCAAAGGTCTGAGAGTCAGCTTGAACATCACTGTATCACATTTGCATATCCACTTTTCCCAGTATTTCCAGATGGAGCCAGGTAAGGTCAGCATGATTTATTAACCACAAGTTCAGCAGTGCATGAGCACCATCCTGGTCCTTCCACATGGATCCAAGAAGGATCTCAAAGCAGAAGAACATCCTTAACCTAAATTAATAAGGTGTAACACCCAAATACAAAGCTGTAGGGATGCTTACACTCATCATAATGGAATAGATAATGAACTGATAGCTTGCACAGTGTAGGTAATTCAGGTTTCAGATCTCATTTTCTGGTCTCTCTGCTCAGGCCAGCAGTTAAGTGATGAAAGCTTTAGAACATAAAAACATACAACCAACCTCCAGATCATTCTAAAATAGACCACCAAAAAAAATTATGAAAAATCAAAAAGAGAAGCAGAGTGGTAGCTGGGAGTATGTTATGCATGCAAAAATACATCAATATCCCCATTTCCAGATTCTTAGTTTGATTCTGAAACATTCTTGCATCTGATAAAAAATGTAATGTGCTGTGAGAAGTGGTTCCTCGTATTGAGCTGCTTAGCAACACCTGCATTCAAACAGCCTCTGGGTAAGTCTGACAAAAACTGATTTGACATTTGACTAGCCCCATTTCTTTTAAAGTTAAAGCAAGAAGCAAGCCCACAAATGGGATATATTAAAACACCCATTTATGTTTTAGACTAAAGAAGATTGTCAGATAAGGAGATGCTACTCAGTTTCTGCCTCAGGCTAAAAATAACTTCTATATTTTGCTGTAGAAGTCAACTGCCTGAGGTGTCTTTATTTCACACAAGGTAATTACAATGCACATCATCTTCAAGAGGATACAAGGTATCTCTGTGTACTCACTGTACAAGTTTTGTTAATTTTATTTCTATTTTCACAAAGAATTACCTTTAGGGTTTCTACATCTTCCTAGCCATTAAAAAGTACTACAGACTTCGTCCTTTTTCAATTCTTTCTATTAGCAGCAGATCAAAAGAGTTTAATTGTTAAGAATGCTCAAAGTGCCCAATTCCAATATATTCCACTGGAATGCTTTATCAGAGTACTTAACACACCAAACATACACTACTTACTTAAACATTCAGCTGTAGAATTCCAAATCTGAAAAACGATCACATTTCTGAGATTACTATAGTACTTACAACCTTTGTGAAAGAAATGTGACAATTTTCTAGGCTCAAACATCTTGAAAAGCAATGATAAATCTGTAAATTAATAATTTAAGCTCCAAACATATCTTTTACCTCTTCTCAGCATAATATAGCAGAAATTAATGTAATTTAAAATATGAAAAAAACGTGGACCATCTCAATTCATCATATCTTCACCTATCTTTCTTAAAGAATAAACCCAAAGGACTGCTCTGTCAAATGTCTCTACATTCAGTTTTTTAATCTTTCAGCATTTTTCAGCATTTTACAGATGTCTGTAGCTTTTGTCTAATTGAAATGACAGTATAATACAATCATCCTTTGAAGTACCACATTACAGACAGACAGACACAAAATGTTTCATCTTGGAGTTAGTACATTATTTAAAGAAAACTTTTAACATAAGCATCTCAGAGTTTTTATAGGAAGGAAAAAATGGTAACCCTAAACATGGCTGTGTAACAGGCAAAAGTTAAACAATTCATTTAGCACAGGCCTAAACCACAATTTTCTACAGGACCATGCACTTCTGCGTTCCACTCCAATTCCATTCCAAAATACCTAGATCTTTACTCATAAAGGATCTTACTCAAAACTACTCCTCAAAAGAAAACAGACTACAAACAAGTAAAGATAAGCTTTTGACTTCGTGTTCTAGAGGCACCTCTAGCAGAAAGCAGCTTCAGGAAAAATTACAGATCATTAAATGGGTACCTTGTGAAAAGATAATAGTTACTAAACCAGTACAAAGAACAGAGCAGTCATGCATGGAATCTTGCTGGGTTCCAGGTTACAAGTGCTGAAATTGTTTTCCTACATTCTGAAGAATGTGTGTCATATAACACAAAATGAGGAGAGTTGATCAGTTAATGGAGGTATGAGTAACGTACTCCTAAGTACTGCTGTCTGACCAGAGATGAATATGACTTTCAATATCACACTTGTTGAAAACATGAAGTCATGATCCAATTCAGACTGGATTTAGTCTATAAAATTTAACAAGCCTCATCACCATTAGTAAAAATTACACACACTACATCTCCATCTATGAGTAACAGTCTGGGACACAGACTAGAGGTGTAACTGCTGCCAAACTTCAAAGACACGGGCACAGCTCTGGGTGGGCAAGGCACTGCTTAATTGATCAATATTAACAATTATTCCTAGTTCAACCTGCAAAGACAAAAAAGTATGTTTATGGAAGAAATTGAGATTAGACTTCGTGTCACTGATTACTCTGTTCACTGCACCTTGGAAGAATTATTCAGATTAAATTTGTTCTAAGACCAGACCAAGAGTTCCTAGAGCTCTTTTGAAATGGCTGCTTGCAATATATTGCTGGTTAAAGACTTTTTTGATGTTCACTTTGTTGAACAATCTGAGTCAGAATACCAGAATATTACTTTGCTCCTAAACTTTGCAATAAAGGTCATCTTTCAAAAGCCCAACAATGTTGAGGAATATATAGAGTAACTAGTGAACAGATACCAATACCACATCCAGTTTCTGCAGGGAAGAGGAGGAAGCACGAATCAGAGAGGCATCCCATCATATATGAGGGTTCTTAGAAATGTGGATCTCACTGTGAGCTCATTTTTTATATGCTAACATCTTATACAAGTTGAAGAGGAGACTGAACAAGTATTTTGCACATAAATTCATTTTAATTTCTATCTATATAGCAATTTTTTTACAGTGTTGCAAGTCTTTGAAATGAAAACTGCCAAGTGGCTAGAAAATCATTTCACAGGAAACACTGGACAATATTTCTGCAGACTTCTTCCTGATTATGGCCATGGTAAGAGAAGGGTACTGAGCTAGGTGGCTCTCTAGTCAGACCCACTATAATTAGACTTACTTTATTGGTGCACAGGAGAGGAAGAATTAAGCGAAGGAGCTTTACAAAGTAATTAAATACACCTTAAGTGCGTACAGTGGGAAGAGACCAATCCAGATGACTGCAGGTTTTAGCTGAAATCCCATGCTCCTACAAACACTAAACCACATAATGCATGGAAAATAGTTCATAAAATATGTACCAGTAACTACAGGGGACAACTAAGACATGCACAAATTCCTGTAATTCACAAAAAGAAGGAACAGGGTCAGAAAATGCTGAGAGGAATAACAGTGAAACAGGGGAAATCCCAATTACTGCTTCCTTGGCTTCTGCCTGTTGCTATGGTCTCTCATACACCTCATGGATGTACGTGGCTTAGACACCACACGTACAATTGGCTATTACAACACTTTTTCCACATCTGAGCCCTGTATGCATTTTGACCAGCTATCCTGCCTCTGTACCTCATCTTGCCATATCACCTGTATCTGCCAACTAAAGCCTGCCTAGATTGCTGCTCTTCCAAAAAACCAAACTCATCCTTTTTCCAACTGTCCCAGGCAGACACCAAGTATAGACCTAGGCTCTTTGCAGCAGTGCATGGCTGGAGACAGTGGATGTAAATTTAAAGGACAGACCAAAAAAAGGGAAAACACTTTCATCTCGAGGACAGTCACATCCTGGTAGCGTTGCCCAAAGAAGCTGTGCAGACTACATCCTTGGAGATTTTCAAGATCTGATTGGATTCAGCAAGGTTGAATGAAAGACCTCCTGATGTTCCTTTCAACCTTAATTACACTTAGATTCAATGCCTACACAAAGAAAGCACCCAGCACTGCCCCAGACTATGTTTCTACAAGTCTCTCACCTACCAAAAATCTTCTGACTTAGAGATTCAAGACATCAGTTACTTACTTAGGTTTCAGATCAAGAAAATTAATGAAATATGGCATAAACACTGTGCGAAGCCCATGCATAGCACATTATTTTTTTCATATTTTTGTTTGAAGGTGAGTAACAGTTGAGAGTAACAGTTTGAGAGTAACAGTTTGATAGGCAAAACTTGCAGATGGCACAGCATTGTTTTTGTTTCTCTGAGGGTTTCTTTTTGTTAGTTCATTTCTTTTTTAAGCTTACCTCCACCCAGGATGATCTTCTTGTATTTTGTACCAAACCTGGCTACATCTAAGATGATGTGATTATTAGATAGTAAGACTATACAACAGAGCTGAACATAAGATTTGCAGGCCTGGAGTAAGAGAGACCTAAATGTTCCATGCAGTCCTTCATAGCAACACCCAAGCAGATCAAACACAGTAAAATCCTGAAATAAAACATAAGGGCTGTTGTTTTTATTTTAATTCCCCATGACCTTGTATAGCATAGAAAGTAAGTCATCCATTTACAGTCTTCCAATTGAAATTTTTTAAACACACAACTCCAATTTTGGGGGGGGGAATTGCAGAGAGAAACATACATGAGTTTACATATACGTAATGAATGCAAAATAGTTTTAAGAAATCAGTACAAACTTGCATGGAAATAATCAACAATGGCCCTTGCCAAAGTCTCCAGTACACATCAAGCTAAATAACTTAGACAACAATACGCTCCAGAGATGCAATGAACTATGCATGAGAAGTTCAAGACAATAAATATTTTTTTATTAATATTATAGTATTTAATTTACAGTTGGGGTAGGATTTATTTTTTAACTTTCCTTGTGAAAAAGGTATCTATTTACCACACACTTACTAGGGATATACAGAAACTACATTTTTGACACAGGGTATCTTTTTCCTTTTTAAGTAGTAAAGGAAGATCTGCTCAAACTCAGTTGCCATGAGAGAAGCAAGAATATTTAAGTTGCACAATACAAAACTGAAATAGACTATGGTATAGTCAAGAGCTGAACTGGTTTTTGCTTCTCTCTCATAGGAGGTGGAGAGTTACTGGTTTTGGGAGGTTTTTTGTTGTTTTTTTAGCTTGGTTCTTTTGAAAGTAACACATGTGGGATATACTAGATTCAGAGCACAAACAGACTGCTGGAAAGTTAGAATGCAAGTATGAAGACATTATAAAATAATTCAGAGACATTACTAAATAATTCACAGGGCTTGTCAGGGTTTATGAATGACTGTGGAAATTATTTCACTCATGGTTTTTACTCTCCTATGTATCACTTCCCTGGGGAGCCAACCAACCCGAGGGTAAAAAACGTTTTCCCAATATCCAACCTAAATCTCTTGACAGAGTTACATGACCAGTCCTATCAATGGTCACAAGCGAGATCAATGCCTGACCCTCTGCTTCCCCTTGTGAAGATGGAGACCCAAAAGATGTCTCCCCCCATCTCCTCTTCTCCAGGCTGAAGAGACCAAGTGACCTCAGCCACTCCTCATATATGGCTTCCCCTCCAGACCCTCCACCATCTCCAGGGCTCTCCTTTGAACACTCTGCAATAGCTTAATGTCTGTTTTATACTGTGGTGTCCAAAGCTGCCCCCAGCACTCGAGGTGAGGCCGCCCCAGTGCAGAGCAGAGCTGGACAATCCCTCCCTTGCCCGGCTGGTGATGCTGTGCCTGATGCCCTCAGGACAGGGCTGGCTCTCCTGGCTCCCAGGGCACTGCTGGCTCCTGTTCAACTTGGCCTTGACCAGGACCCCCAGCTCTTTTTCCACAGGGCTGCTCTCCAGCATTACATTCCCCAGTCTGTCTGCACATCCAGGGTTGCCCTGTCCCAGATGCAGAATTGAGCACTTGTCACTGTTTAACTTCACAGGGTTGGTGATCACCTAGCTCCTTCATTTGTCACGGTGTCTCTGCCTTCATGGCAGTCAACAGCTCCTCCCAACGCCGTGTCATTAGCGAACTTACTTAGCATTCCTTCGAGTCCTGTGTCCAAGTCATTTATGAAGATGCTGAAGAGGGCTGAGGATGGAGCCCTGAGAAAGCCCACTAGTGACAGGTCCCAGCCTCACATAACCTCATTCACCATAAACCTTTCCTCACAGTTGCTCACCCATCATGTGATGTGTTTATCCAGCTGTGTGCTGGACATTTTGTCCAGAAGGATACTGTGACAGACATCATCAAAAACTTCACTGAAATCCAAAAAGATGAGAACTAGGAGTCACCTCATAATGAAAGGAAATTAAGTTTGAAAAGCAGGACTTGCCCCTCATGAACCTGTGCTGTGACCCACGACTGCACTGTCCTTCAGGTGTTTCTCAAGAACTCCCAACATAATTCTCTCCATAATTTTACCAGGAGCTGAAGTGAGACTGAGACCTGTGGTTACCAGGGGCATCCTTCTGGCCCTTCTGGAAAATTGGGGCATCTGTCCCGTTCCAGTCGACCGGAACCTTTTCAGATTCCTGAGACCATGCAAGAATCATTGAGGGAGGTCTTCTGATGACATCAGCCAGCTCTTTGAGTACCCGTCATGAAACCCATCAGGTCTCACAGAGTTCAAGGGATTCAGCTGGAGAAGCAAACTCTGCACAAGATTGGGGTTCACTGGGAGTTTATCATTCTCACAGTCACAGTTCTCCAGTTCAGGGCACTGGGACTCCAAGAGGCCACCACCAACGGTGAAGACTGAAGAAAGCATTGTACATCTCTGCTCTGTCTACATTACAGTTTGTGATGTGACCATCCTCATCACAGAATGAGCCAATATTATTTCTGTACTGCCTTTTGCTATTAACATATTTTAAAAAGCCCTTTTTACTGTCTCCCACAGTTCTGGTCAGCTCGAACTCTAACTGAGCTTTAGCTACACAAATTTTCTCCCCACAGAGGTGAAACAGCATCTCTGTAATCCTTTCATGTCCCTGAACACTGCTTCCACTGGATGCTTTCTTTTTTGCCTTAGGTCCAGAAGAACATCCCTGCTCAGCCAAGTTAGCCTTTTGACTCACATGCTTGACTTCCAGCATTTTCAAACTACCTGCTCCTGTACTCTTAGAAGGTGGTACTTTTAAGTGACCAGCACTGATAGACCACAGCACTTTCAAAAGCATATTCCCAAGGGACCTTACTCACCAGTTCCCTGAGCAGCCTGAAGTCTGCTCTCCTCATGCCCAGGGCTGAAGCCACTGGCACTTCAGGCTGGCACTTTTCATCCTGTAAACAAAGATTTTAAACTTGACCGCTTCATGGTCACTGTGGCCAAATCAAGGCGGGCACCTTTCCTAGTCTGCTCCCTCAGCATCTGTATCAAGGAGTTACCATCCAGGTGTTCTACAAATCTTCTGGACCTGTTTGTACCAGCTGTGTGGTGCTCCCAGTCAACATCTGACAAGCTGAGGTGCACCATAAGAACAAGAGTGGCTGATTTAGAGATAACCCTTAGCTCCTTAAAGGATAATTCATCAGTGTAGTCATCCTGGCTGGGTCGCCTATAGTAGGCTTCCATAATGACCTCTGTTTGCCCTTAATCTTTACCCAGTAGCTGCCAGCTGTGCCATTGCTAACTCCAAGCTCCATACATTCCAGCCCCTCTATTACATATGCCACCTCTCCACCTCCCCTACCCTGCCTTATCTCTCCTGAAGAGTGTAATTGTCCATCGTAACACAGCAGTAACAGGACTCATCCCACCAGGTTTCACTTATGCCAATGATGTCGTATCTCCAGGACTAAGGAAGCTCCTCTTGCTTGTTCCTCTCGCTGTGTGCATCAGTGTAGAAAGATTTCAAGTGCAGCTCATTATAGCCAACACCTCATGGAGAGGACTGAACGACCTCATTAGCACACAGTCTATCAAATTTTGCCATGCAGTTCCATTGCTTATCTCAGGCGAACTTGGTTTTTTCACAGGCTTGACAGTGATAAGCAATGGGACAGGCACACCAGGCTTCAAAGGTGCACATACAGTGATTTAGAAGCTTCTAGATGGATTCTGGGATTGAAAGTTTTCCAGACTTTTAAGTTTATTAAAAACTTAGCTGTCATTGGATTTTTTGACCAAATAACTTCCAGTACCTAGATAAGTGTCAGGATATTAAAGAATACTCTTAAACAAAACAAAACTTAAAAAAAATAAGGGTAAGTTTATCATGTGCTAAGAAAAGAAGGAAAGAAGAAAATATACCCTTTGAACAAGTGCTGTCAGGAGACTTGGCCCAAATCAGAATTCACGAAAGTATTAACAGCAAAACAAACTGGATATAAACAATCTCAGCACAATTCTTCTATCAGAATTGGAAAATGTATTTACCACCTCACATCTGAAGGAAAAACCAGAAATGGAATCATAATAGAATGTGCTCACTAGACAAAGCCAGCAGGAGAATGGTCTGACCTATCATGAACGGTTGTCCAGGTCAAATAAAAATATTTCAGACTTCCTTTACAACACTACCACATCTGCATGAATGGTAAGGATATCAGGGGTCCGAAGTAGAGGTTTTTCTAGTACTTTGAACACTTATTGAGGCTCTTTTTTCCCCAACATAAGCAAGAAGCAGCAAGTTGTTTTACAATAAAACAGATGTCAGACAACGGAAAGACACTACCTCATTAATCTCAAGATACAATATGAAGAGACTTTAATTCTCAGGTAGGGAATCATTAAGACAATACTGAAGACAAACTTCAAATCAAAAGAGCTCAACAGCTAGTACAGGATTCCACTCCTCTCTCTAGTTTCCAGCCATTCAGAGAAGGAATTCCTTTACAATGCACCCACTAATTGCTATGCCTGACACATTTAGCACTTAAATTTTCTTCAAGTTTTTTCAACTGGAACACAGCAACTTTCTGTCAGTCTCCTCAGCTGAGCACATTGGACTTCTCTAGTAGCAGGAACTCTCTTTCCCCACAGAAGGTACTCACTGCTCTGCTGCTTACCTCCAAGGCTGCTGCTCAGTACAACACCTACAAGCACCACATATGCAGTGCCTTCTAAACACACAGGCAGACTCCTGACAGGGAGTGTCAGAGGAGCTGCAAGAAGTTACATCCTTACTGCTGTTCATAAGAGATGAACACAGACTGGCTGAACATCCTTCGCAGAGTCCGTATCTTAATCACTTCTACCTTTCACTCCAGTATTTCCCACAAACAGGTCAGGAGACTGCTGTGTCTTGGGCTGGTAGCATCAGGTATAAAAAGCACAGATCAGCATTCCTTACACCTTTTTAAATCATTCATCACCCTGTTATTAACAAAGGAACACTTCTGAACTTAGATGACTTCCATCTGGTTAAGTAAAAATGTAAAGTTTATCTATACTGCACAAATTACATAAAACCCAGCTATATAACTGTCCTTCCTAAATAACCAAGATTTTGATCATATATACACCTTTTCTAAAGAAGTAACCACAAAAATACTTGTTGGAATTCATAAAAAAAAACCCCACAAAAACCTTACCCACACAGCTATACCAGCATAATCCTCAAGTGTGAACAGTTACAGAAGTAAAGGTGCAGCTTCACCAGTGCAGCTCATTTTGCTTGGAGCAGGACAGAATTACTACAACAATACAAAACATAACTCTCACCCTCTATGTGGGTCCTCACAAAGCACTGTCAGTGAATAATGGGAGCTCTGTGTTTCTTGGATAGGCACTAGCACAGCTGTAAGTGAGAACAGTGTTGCAAGTAAACTCAACACCTGCATGGAGTACCTACAAACTGAGAAACACATTCCAAACATGATTAAAAATGGTTATACAATTTAATACTTAAAGAAGGAAACATATATAGTAATGATAATCGCATATAATTCAGTTACCTTTTACAACCTGAAGAATTGTTATGAGCCAACAAAACCCAAATCCCAGAGCACTTAATATTTAGAGCAAATCCAACTTTCAAAAAACTACTTTACAATCACTGAAAAGGAAAAACATCGTGTTTCCAAAGCCATTTTCAAAAGTCACCATTACTTAGATAAGCACTAGTGGTGAAAAGGTAAAAACCAGCCTTTACTTTTATCATGGTGGTACCTAAAGTGTTGTCAACTCTCAGCCTGCCACCATCTGCTTTCACAGCTTCCACTGTGGTTTCTGTCCTCCACCAACTTCAATACAAAATACACTTGAGACACAGAACTCTTTAAGAACTGACTCTGTTACCTTCCTGTTGAACAGGAGAGAAATTAATCATTAATGAGTAATAATCCACTAATATTTTTCATGCCTATTTCAAGATAAGAAAAGTTTGTGTTGAAGTTATTCTGACACCTTTCCTATCATTAAATTCTCCAGCTGCATTGCAACTGAAATCCCATTTCTTTGGGGCAAAACCTACTTTTGCATTCAGTTTTGCGTAAAAAAGCTTCTAGGCACTTTGTATCTTCTAGGAGTGCATTTTTTCAACAGATACTCATTTTCATTTCAGAGGTCTTATCATCAGCCTCTCCCACACTAGTGTGATGATTATAAAAGGGAGATATTTAACATAAAACAGCTACTTCATTCTTACAAAAATTATTTTCTTGGAAAATAAGACAATGAAATACCTAGCGAAGCTCTAAAATAATATCTCCTGAAAATTTTAGAATGTACACAATGCAGAGCTACAAGCGCTAAGTGGTTAAATTCACTGTGTACTACTACCAAGTCACTACGTATTGCACAGCAAAGCTATGCCTAGCATCTAGTGAGAAAAACAGAAAGAAACTGGAGTGTTGCAGATTACTCTAGCAAGCCATCATCTACATCACAGCCTTCTTTTGTCTGAAAACTTCAGCTGACCAGGTTGAATCAATACTTTAACACATTTTGTCATGACTACATAGCTATATGAAAGACACAAGCAAATAGTCTGCAAAGCATTAACTGGTAAGTAGGTACTCACATTTGACACTGGAGACTGTTTTTGAAGCTGTTCGCCACCAGGAATGATCTAGTGTTCCCTAGCTAAACAATTCTTAGGAATGCACGTGGCAGTGAGTAAAAACATTTAAGAAAAGGTGAAACACTGAAAAGAGATAGCTTTGCATAAGTGCATGACAGCACAAAACCAACACTTACAACTAAGAAGTTTCCCCAATAATACCCTGTACAAGAGTTATCTGCGCTTATTAAAACTTGACCCCAAAAATGTGATGAAACGCTTAATTACTAGTTATAGAAGCAATTAGTATAAAGGAAAGGTACAAGAAGTTTCCAAGGAGCACCAACACATGGTGACATGCAGCAAAGTTTAGTCCCTCAAAAACATGAGAGCAGGTGAGAACTCATTTCTCATGCCTAAATATGTTAACCTTAATAAATAAAGATACCCTTAACACTGCAGCAAATTCAAACACAGGATTCTAATAGCTGCTGAGCAAGGAATGTGTTTTCCTGGAAAGCAAGACATATTTTGAGTAATACTTTAACAAAAGAAACAAACAAAAACCCCAACCACCACCAAACTAGCAAACCCCAAACTAGCAAACCCCAAACCACACCACCCAAAAACTACTAAAGGAACACCAGTTCAGAAACTAGTTCAAAGAACTAGGACATTAATCCCAAAGAGCAAGAAGAAACCCACTGTCCAAAACCAACCAAAGACAGAGTAAAACTAGGGACAGGGTACACAGCAGAGACCCCTAAAATATCGTGTCATACAACTCCTGCTGCAATGTGCAAAACCATTACTGACTGGACTAGGACTAGTTCACTTAGAGACGCAAAGACTCAGCATTTTAAGGTTCCTATAAAAGGCACAGGGGGCACATATTTAAAGGTGTTCCATATAAACCAAACAAGATGCAGTCTATGAGGTTTGCACGCTCTGAAAAAAAAAAAGAGCTCACTTGCATTCACCACTTTCCAAAACAATATTGAAGAGCTATGCCAAAACTCTTCACCTCAAACTAAAGGCTATGTAAGTATTTATTCTTAAAAACCACAGTTACAAAGATTTCTACTGTTCCTAAAACTCGTTCCTTAACTTTCCAAGATCACCTCACATGAAAGTGTGTGCTGTGAAAGTGCCTAGGACATCACAGACAAGGGTTAGTGACTTCAGGTGTGAAGAACGTGATTTCATCTTCTCCTGCTGCTTCGGAAACAAAGATCTTAAATTATCTAGAAGTACTTTAATAACCTATAGTATTAACCAAAAGAACTACAAGGTTTTTTCTACAAAAACGTGGTGGTCACCATTACTAGTGCAAAACTATAGACAGAAATCCAACTCTGTTCAAAGTTTCCTGTGGCCTTTCTTATTAACTGCAAAACAAGCTAAAAACTTAGTTATCATTCTTCTGAATTCCTCTAGGAGTATTACAAATCAATGCCAGATTTTTATACTAGTAGCAAACCACAGAGGACAGTGGTGTTGGCTGATAAAAATATCTTCCTCTGCCTTCAAAAAAATGCTCTTTAAACCACCACATTTTTTCCAGTGCAGGAAATTCTTCTGGGTTCCAAGCTGAATAATATTTACACCTGAACATCTATTCAAACCTGATAAATCAATTTTCTCTCATTACTATTGTTTTGACCATACTTTAACAAGCACGTGTCCCAGTCTGATCCTCCAAGAGCCTAGAACTTACTCTTTCTTGTCGACAAGAAGCTACTTTAAAAAAAGCCGCAAGTTGTGACAAATCTAATTTATTTGGGGTAAAAGACACCTCATCTGTCCGTCGCCTGGGATGCCGCCCCGCCGCGACCCCCGCGCGATCCGTGCGCCCGGCGCGTCCCATGGCGCTGCCGCCCGCAGTGCGGGGAGCGCGCTTCACCCCG
>VZTX01011986.1:610600-801385 GCA_013400915.1 Pardalotus punctatus
CGGCCGGCCGCTGTCACCGGCGGCGAGCCGAGGAGCCGCATGCGGAGCCCGGCTCGGTCAGCCCGCGGCTTCGCTGTCGTGAGGGACACGCCGCGCTGGGACGGGAGCGCCGGCTTGGCCTCCAAACGTGGTGCGGCCGCCGCGCTGTGCGGCGGGGTCGGTGCGCGGTGGGGAAGAGCCCGCAGTCAGCGGCTCCCGCAGCGTAATGACTTCCTCTGGGCCGCTCCGCTGCTGGGCAGACCGCTGCCGGCTGCTGGAAGTTCGCTCCCGCGAGCGGAAGGTTGGGAAAGATCCTGTATTTTCCTGATGTTACAAGAAGCCAGGATTCAAGGGGTTTCCGCCAGTCACGCTGCAAAGACTTGAGAGATGTCTCGTTTACAAATAACAGCCCTCAGTGGGGAAACTTGACTGGGTTAAATGTTAGGGAAAACGAACATGCAAGGAATGTAATGGGAGTATGCGGTATCTGTTAAACAGCTTATGTAGGTGATAACATGGGTAAGCCTGCACGGAAGACTCTTGTTTTTGTTTGCCCGTACTCAACTATGCCTTAGTAGCACCCTGGAAACTGATCGTGGTACTTTTGAAAATCACGTCTTTCAATTGACTTGTGGCTTGCTTAATCCTGCTTTATAAGTGGTTTGCTGAAGGAAAGGGGTGTATCGGTGCCACCCTTCCAGCTGGCTCAGGACAAGATACAAGCTTACGTCAGCCAGAGGAAATCCATATGGCCTGGGCTTACCTAGCTGAGAACGCATGATCACCTTTTCTCCCTTTTTCAGATTCAGTCATGAATTTGTCCACCTAGTTAATAAAATTCGGTAGTACTTAAGAATATAAACTTAGCAAGGGTTTTTGGTTTCTTTTTACAGAAAAAAAAATACATAGGTGATAGGGATAAAATATATCTATCAAAATGGAGCTCCAAATACCTGCTGCTAGGCGCTGTGCACAATGTAAATAACAGGCTTAGTCCATGTAGCCACTTGTGCCTTAGATAAGTCTCTGCCTCGTTCTCTTTCACAGCAGTGAGCACAGTCTCACCCTGCCAACCTTCTCTGCCCTTCTGGTGATCATTCGTTTACTTGGACTTTTCACTGAACTCATACCTGATTTCTGCTCTGGTTTGGATTTAGGGGTGTTTTTGGTGTGGTAGTTGGTTTTGAAGGGGTATTTAAATGCTTGTGTATGTGGAAGATAAGGTGCAGTTTCATCACTGCAGATGAAACCTCTTATCTTTCAGGCCAAGGGAAAGTCCCAAAACAAAACCAGCTAATTGTTCTGTGTTGTGCTGGAAAGCTATAAATAGGCAGAAAAATAGATGGTGAAAACGCAGTTCTGTACTAGCACTACTCTTTACTATTCAGCTGTATAAAATTAGTAAAGTTGGTCCTAGCAAAAGTTTTAATTAAGCACTCTAAAAAAAATTCTTACCTGCACTCTTATCTGTAGAGTTTTTAAATTAGGCAACTACTCAAATGTATTTCTAGAAAACGGATTTCTGATATGAGTTCTCGTCTGAATTTTCCCATCCTGTAATTTTTTTCCATTTTTACAATGAAGAGCTTTTCTTGAGAGAATCATGTAACTGATAATAACAGTATTTCACCCTCACTATTACACACCATGAGGAGCACAGCTGGCCAAATACTAGCAAAAAAGAAAGTTGTTACTTACAGTATGTTGTGTATATAGAGAAATATAACAATGTGTTTTAGTTCTTAGGACACCCTCGGTTCTCTGTTACCCCAGGTCATGCCAGGTGCCCCTTGAGCCCCTCTCTCTGTAGCAGTCTGTAGCAGCTAGCAAGGCTTAGACGTGCCTGTCCTGTTTCACATCCCATGTGCCCACCTTTTTTATGTGCAGGAGCTGACATGTCCAGGTTTTAGCTGCATCTACCACTGCTGTTGGATTTTTTTTTTCCCTCTACTGTAAAAAACATTGTGAAATTTGTTTTTTTGGTTGGTTTTTTTAGTGCCAAAAAGGCTTTGTGTGCCTTACAGTCTGTTATAAATTAACAGGAGTTATGTTGTGGTGAGTGAGGTTGGGCTTAAGTGCCCAATACAAAAATGCTGACTGTCAGATGTTTGCATCTCAATAAGGTTGTCTGTGCTGGAGAGCTTTCAGGGATAAAGTCCCAAATAGTTTAAGTATCACGCTGCATGTTTTCCTCTGCCACAAGGGAGAACAGCTTAATGGTTTGCATACATTTTTAGAACACTTTTTTCTTACAAAGGAAAAAAAAATCTTCAGGATATTCTTAAGTCCTAGAAATACAATTCATTTTATTAGCTATGTTTTAACCTGGCGTAATGACAAGGGTCCTTAAGCCTTAAGATGTTGGTTTTTATATGTTCTGGAATGAGATTTTTCCCTAGAGATAAAATTGCCACCAGGATTGGGTAGGATGATCTTGGTCTCCTTTGCCATGCAAAAAAATACTTCATTTTTTAATTTAGAGTAAAGACCATAATTCATTCTTAAAATCTCAAGGAAATGAAGTGCCTGTTGGGGTTGGGCACTTCAAAGCTGCCTCCTTTGTAAAGGATTGCAAGCTGCTTGAGATTTTTGTAATTTCTTCTAGAGATTCAATCAAATTATCCAACATTATTAAGGTTCTGAATACAAGTTTATCTGAGCAATAATCTTTTCTGAAGTGGCAATTTTCAAGGTCTGAAAATGAAATAGAGAACATAATAAGATATTAATGGCTGAGGAAATCAAGGACAGCATCCAAATTCCTGCCCAATGTCTGTTTATTTGCTACCATCGTGGTCTGAGCTTAGCAAATGTTTGTTATACACACTGATGCCTGTATGTTCTGCACTGAAACATTCCCTCCATCTCACCCTCTTCAGCATCTCTCGGGTTACTGTGTTCACCTCCCTGATTCTCACACATGCTATTCCTTCTGCTCCAGACTTTATTTGCCTCTACTTATTACCTGAATTTCCATGAAACCCTTCCACTTATTGCACCTATCTACTGCTTCCCATATCTAATCCGCTTTGAAGTTAATTCACTCAGCATTCTTCATCTTTCTTCTCTCAATCCAAACTTTTTTAGTCACATACTTGTTCTATCTGCTTTATCACTCATGCTTAATTAAACTAGGTTTATTTAGCTTGCTCCAGTGCTGTCCCATTAAATTTTCCCTCTCTGCTGCTTTAAGTTTTACCTGCTGGATACACTCACCCACATCACTGTACCCAAAGTAACCCATCTAACCTTATTTCTGCACTACCTGTCCAGAGATGCTGTTGCTTAAAATTGTTGTGACTCAGTGAAATCTTACTGCCATCTTTTTGTAGAAATATCTGTTCTTCTTTTTATCCATAAAATTTCAAAATCCTCTCTTTAAACCTTTCATATTAAACCTCTGGCTGTAACTTCTATCCAATCTTCCTGTAAATTCCCTACCTATGCTCCATGACATTTCTAATGTCAAATGTCCCACAAAAGTAAAATAATCTTCAAACATAGACTCCTCTTTTTAAACCTTTTATTGCTAATGGTCTTCGGTGTTTTTGTGTTTTTGCCTAAAGGCAGGTGAACTGCTATCCCTTTCAATTAAATACCACTTTCTGCTACTTCTGAGCTATGCACACTGTTCTGAGAGGCTTGGCCTACCATCAGGGGTTTCTCATTTCCTCAGATTTTTTGTAGAAATTAATTAAATTATTCCTTTTTTCCCCCTCACTACAGATTGGTGCCATAATGCTAACCTTCTGGCAAGATTTTCCTCTGTAAGGTTCTAACAACTCATTATGTTCTAGTCACTCTAGTCAGTGGTTTAGCTGGATTGCTTTCTTATGATTGGTGCCTGCAAACTTGTACAAATGTGACAGTCCCACTTTTACTGAAATGCCAATTTTATCCTATTTTCTGTGTTATTGGATGCTTAAACCTTTTTTTTTTCAGGTGCTACGGTCTGATTCAAAGTCTTGTGTGTAAATAAAACAGAGCTTTATGAAACAGCTGGATTTATCAGGAGGCATTAGCATTCGAGATCAGTCTTGGAGTGCATCCTCTAGTCTGGTTACTGTTTGTGTTTTAGCATTCTTGTCATTTGACCAAGAAACCTATGTAGTTTCTTTGAACTGGTGTGGTTTGACAGACAAATTAGTATTGTTTCTTGCAACAAAGTTTATTCATCTGGCTAATGGAAGAATGCAGTGTGAAAAGGCAAAAAACAGACTGACAGAAGTTTGCTTGATTTTTTTTTTTTTTTTTTTTAGGTATTTAATCTTACAGTATGAAAAATGAATGCAGAGATTGCCATCTGTCTCCACCTGGCAGTTGTTGGATAATGACAGTGGGGATGGGAATGGATTCAGTATCTGTGCAGATGACTTCAAAGCGTGATGAGAATGTTTTCTGCCACAGTTCACAGTCTGACTCTGTCATGTCTGTTGCTGCTGCTCATGTCCTGCACCATGAGGGTGTAGAGCAATGACTTGGCTAGTTTTACTACTCCTTGCTATTTGTGGTGAGGTTCAGCCAGCATGATTTTGAAAGAGTTTATTGAGCAATCATGGTACCTCTTTTTTTTCATTCAAACAGGTACTCTGGAGGGCCAGATTGGAACAGTGAACCAGGCTTGTATGACCTAGAGCAACTTGTTGAGGAATAGGGAAAACAAACACAAGAGTCAAAATGTTAAGCAGTGAGATATAAGGAGGTAGAGAAAAAGCTGATGCTGATGAGCCTCACCATGCTTGGGAAAGAAGGGAGGAAAAGGTGGATGCTGTAAGGCAGGCTGTAAGTATGCTTGAGGACCAATTTGCAAAGGCATAGAAGCAATTCCCCTGATAGCAGATCAGTAGGAGCAGGATATGATCGTCATACAAAAGAAGCACTTTTAAAATAAGTTTTTCCCTACTGTGAAGGAGCCTCGGGAGCATCTTGCAGCAGAGCTCTTCACTATGGCGGATCCATCAAAATTAAAGTATTGGAAAGAAACACAACAAATTGAGAAAGTGAAAAATAAATTGCCAAACTGAATGGCAGTTATAAAGTAGCAGATGGAATTCAGCATAGAGAAATTTAGAGCGACTTGTGTTGGGACAAATTTTCTAACCTACGATACCACCTAGAGATAGTTGAGCAGCACAGAGTCTGTCAAACTCAAATGCTCCTTCATAGTGCCTGTGCTTCTTTGCCATAAGAATACCAGGGAGCGTAACACAGAGGCATTGGATTTGGCCATATGCTGGCCTGTTCAGCTCCAGACTTGCCCTTTTGGAAGTAAAGAGAGGTGCTCTGCTCTCTTTGCATTCCTTCATGAAAGAGAGTTCTCTAGTCTTACAGGACATAAGCCAGCTTTGGGTGTTTTCTAGGACTTGTCTTTGTGCCACGTCATCCTCTGGAGTCCTGAGTTCTTAGAAATACCCTAAATGGGCAGCTGGCCTGCCATCATCTTCATTAGTGGAGCGACTGCCATGTTACCTCCTGCTGTGCCATCTAAGATACTGTCTATTGCCTTGGTAATAAAGAGCTGACTGTACCTATCCATATGACAGAAATAATATCATAGGTGCAAACTACCCTTATAAGATAACATTATCTGAATAACACCACCTTTGTTCCTTTTTATGATGTTTCCAGCACCTTTGGAGCCTATTCGTTCTTCGCAAAGACAGCACCCTCTGACCACATGCCTGGTTTAGTTTTAGATAGACCTGTGAGAAACAGGGAGCTGGACTTAATGATCCTATGGGTCCCTTCCAACTCAAGATACTTCTATGTATGGCCTCTATGCAGCTAACTCATAAGTTTTAAATGTTTTTAAACAGATTTTTGGTCTACACCAAAGACAATTCTGTTCCTGTCTTTCTGTATCTCCAAATGTAAGCAGGCAAATGAATAATTAGAAACCAAATTCAGTGGTTACTGGCTCATTGTAAGTCTGTGTCTTGTTGGTACTGGTTACAATTCATAATCCTTCAGGGCTGTTGTGTTGTGGTTTTGGTTTGGTTTGGTTTTTTAATTAACAGCACTCTAACTCATAAGAATTATTTTGATTTTTTGACAAACCAATACAAAGTCAGTAAAATAAATTAATTAGGCCTATTGATTGTCACTGTGTACCTCTTGTTTAACCAATTATAATTCATCCTTTTGATCTAACCTCATGCAGGTGATGAGTTGCAGGCAGTAGGAAAGTGCAGTGAGCACAAAACTATGCCACAAAAGAATCATAGTTAAGGCTGAGGGATCTCCTCAGAGAGCTGACTAAGAAGCTTGGCCTTTGCTGAAATGCAGTAGATGATGCATGCAGAATTTAGTGTGATGGCTTTTGACAATGCTTTGTTTGAGCTATCCCTTCATTTGGAGATTATTTTTCTCCTGCAGTACAATATTTCTAGGGCCTACTGAGCTTCATATGACACACCATAATGAAGTTGCCTTGGAAAAGGAATCAGGCAGATATTTCAGGAATTTAGGACTGGTTATTAGTAGCAATCATCTGGAAGTGTCCAAAGCAAACACAAACAACTATCAATCAATGGCAGTGATGTGTCAGTGAGTGTAAGCAGAGGGGGAAGCACTTGGAAGAGTTCAGAGTGAGTGTGTATGAAACCAAACAGGCTACAAAGAGAGGGAATAGTTTAAAGAACATAAATAAAATATACTTACTATTGTTAAAATTGTGTTGATATTTTATATTACAAAATTTATTTCAATGATACATGACCATGCTATAAACGTTTAGGATAAAAGTTTGAGCCTGTGAACAATTGGAACAAAATCTATGTGCCATTGTAATGATTTTATATAAACAATAGTGGACACACTTGAAAACAAATTTTGTGATTTGCTCATAATACAAGATTTGCTGTTTTAAGATGAGAAGCTTTAAATACATATTAAAAAGAAGTTTTAAGTTAAAAAGTTACTTGAAAGAGGACAAGTGCATACTTCAGCAAACCCACAGCCAATGCTCAATTTTTTTATTCCCTAGCATTAGGACCCAACAGGCATCCCCTTATGGCTTTGCTTTATTGTTAGACACTCAAAAACAGATGAAAGAAAATTTAAAAATAATGAATTATGGTTTGCCTGCAAACACCTTGATGGGTTGAAAACAAGAAAGAAGTGTAAGACCTTTCGCTCTGGAAACTGTTTTGAGGTATGGAGGAATAAAATAAGAAAGGAGCCTATGAAAAGTAGTGCTAATTCCTGAGGAGCGGAATAACTGGATTGAGTGGAAACAAGTGGTCTTTAGGAGTGGATTTAGCTTATGGTAAAACCACCCCCTTGCATTAGAGATAACCAAGAGTAGGTGGGAACTCAATGGCTGGGTAGAGACATTCCTGCTGAGCAAAGATTAGATTATCAGGGGAAAAAAAAAAAAGATCCAGTGGTCAGGAAAAGATGTAATGGGGTCTTTGAAACCATTAAGGATCTAAGAAGCTCAGGATAAGGCAGTGCGAGGAAAGGGGAGTGGGAGGTGAGAAACACAGGTTGAGGGAGAGCATGCAGTGTTGAGGCTGCTGGACTTGTGGACAGTAGAGAATTCAACAGAAGATAGAACTGTGGAGCAATGAGCTCTGGAAGAAGCATCCAGTAATGACGTCTGCAGGGGGAGGGAAACAGGAGAGAGAAGTAGCAAATGAGTAGAAAGTGAAGAATCAAGCAGAAGGATGGGAGGTGGTCTGAGGGGCCAGAAATAGGCAGCAAGTATGAGAAGGACTGAATGAAAGTGCTGGGAACTGAATGTCCAAGGGGGAGTTTCTATGGTTGGGGTGGCACTCGGGAGCAACTGAGAAGACTGACAGCTGAGGTGAGGAGGAGATGGAGGAGAGGCTGCTCTCTTCAGCAGCTGTGACATGTCGGTAAGCTTGTAGTGACTTGTTAGTAAAATATGAAGGAGTTCTTGCACTCAGCACCTCCATGTAGCAATTCTGAGTGCCGCTCCCCATGCAATGGGAAATTATAAACAGTGCTCAAGGTCCTGGGGGAAGTGACTTCTGGGGTCTTTTATGGTTATCACCAGGGATAACAGGGAATGTAATTAGACTTCAAAGCCCTCTCTTCACAGAAGATAGTTATATATGGTGGCTTGGAAATAGGGCAGAACCCCATCCATGCAAGGCTGAGGAGATGAGGATATGAGTGCCCACGGTGTCCTCAACCAGAGGAGAGACTGAAGGGAGAACTACAAGGACCTCACAGCATACCGTGATCTCTGGTCACACAATGAAGCAACACACAGATGATACTGAAAGGCGGCTGAGCAAGAAGGAGTTAACCAGTGTTTCGGCTTTTCAGCCAAGTGCAGTGCTGCTATGAAACGCTGAGTTGACAGCTTTTGATATGGAGGATTACTTTTTTTGCTGTCCCTCTTCGCTGGAGCAGAGCTGTCCCGTGGTGCTTGGTGCCTTTTCCTAGTCTGTGTGTTCACGCCCTACGGGAGCGCTCACTGTGCAGTGGGTCCCTGCCGCACTCAGAGGGACCCGTCCCGCCAGACCCACTGGCCAGCCCTCCTTGGGTCACAGTTTCTGCCTCCTGATGGGACGGATTTCAGTTCACCAGCCGAGCCAAGCTCACTCGGCCATTCCCAGGGTGTCAAGCTCCTTTCGCAGGCTTTCAATATAAGATATTTAAAAGTAGTCCTTGCCACCTTCGGACTAACCCAGTGTGTTCCTTGTGTCAATGAAATTGAGATTACTGTTCTCTGACGCGCTTCATCAGCCATACTAGACCTGGCTCAGTTTACATTAGAGGCAGAGTTTCCTCTTGTCACTGTCGTTTGAGCTATCCCTGCGTAAGGATGTCGAGAGAAAAGCGGGGGGGCGGGGGGGTGGCAGGTGCAGAAGCCGTGCTGCTCTCCCAGCCCGACAGGGAGCGGGCTCTGGCGCCGTGCCTCGCTGCCCGGCCACGGCTGAGCGCCACGGCGGCCGCTCTCGTGCGGGGAAGCTGCGGGAGCCCGGCAGGAGCCCCACGGGAGCCCCGCGGGAGCCGCGGAGGAGCCCCGGAGCAGCCCGGGGGAAGCGAAGCCGTCTGGTGCCACCTCCCGGCTACGCCGCCCGCCAGCGGCCCTTCCGCGCTCGGGGCTCCTCCGTGGGCTGGAAACTGATCTCGGTGTCATTATTTCTAGGCAGGACTGATAAAGTAATAATAGCGCTTTAGTAGTATCGCTTTCACTCCTTCTCCCTTATACTTTTAAGTAGAATTGCGCCTTTTTTTATGCACGGGACTAAAGAAGCATCGTAAAAGCCGGTAGTGAATCTCTTATTTTCATAAAGCACAAAGGCAGGCAGAAGATGCATTACTGGGCAATTACTTAACACAATGCCTCACCTATAGCCATGGGTTAAGTCGGAGGAACGAACTTAGTCTAATTTTCTGCTTTTCATACAGCTGAAAATAGAGAGGTGAGCAGCTAACAGCTGAAGAGTCACCCACAGCATCAGCAGTTGATGTAAACGTGGATTATTTTAAAACAGATTTTTCATTAACTCTTTTTTATGGGCAGTGACTAGACTGTGTGGCAAGATGTGTATATTGTGGAAATTTTGTGTAAATGTGTATTTTGTATCAGCTGATGTAAAATACCATGCTTTTTCTTTGGCAGACTTGGGGTATACGCCCAAGTAGCCACACAGACAGAGCAGAAACTTTATTTTAGCTGCAATGTAGCAATTCCCTCAGATCAGGGCTGTCTGCTCTGGAATTAGAAACATCATTACAACAGGTATATATATAAGCGGCCACAAACAAGGGCAACATGGCTGTTTTCTGTCTGGGAAGAGATGAGGGGCAAGGGGAGGGGCAGCAGCCAGCCGTGCTGGGGTACAACCTGAGGCAGTGCAGCAGGCACTGGTTTGCTAAAAGAACAATTCAGCCCAGTGAATCTCTGCTCCAAGGACTCGACAGAGGAATAAGGGGAGCACAGAAAAATGGTACCAAATAAATAAATAGTTTCTTTCCCACCATCCACCATACTTGATGGGGTTTTTTTCTTTTTTCTCCAGCAAATAAAGCAAAGGGAAAAGACCACACCAGAAGATGAATTGCACTGTCTTGGCTAACTATTTCTGCTAAGCTTGAATAGGTTTGCAAAACGACGTGCAGAGCCCAAGCAAGAAGGGTGAAATAATTAGAGTTGGAATGTGGGGCTTTTGTCCCTGCTGTAATTGTCCCTGGGCCAGACGAGAAACATTAGACATCCAACAGGTGATGTTTTCAGATGAAAGAACTGAACAGTTCCTCCTTTCTCTAAAGGCTACATACTTTTCCTATCTAATCAGTGATACAAAATGGGGAGGTGCTGACACAAGCAGGAATAGCCGATTACCTCATCAGTGTGGCAGCAGTTCTCTCTTTAAAGTGAGCAATTAATTGTGGTTTTGGGAGGTTTTGTTTTGCTTTTTAATTCTGTCTTCAGTGCAGGAACCTGCAGTCACCTTTTAGGACTCTTCTAGTCTTATTTTACATATAGACTGAGGCTGAGCACAGTATTATTTGCTATTATTTGCTCTAACCAGCTCCACTGCTGCTCCTGCAATGAAAACAAATGTAAAGCAAGTAACTCCAGCTGCCAGCATTTTTTCACTCATGTTATTAGTGGCTTTGATTTAAGAACTCGAGGAAGCTGAATCACCATATCTAAATGTAACAGTGTGTACATAACCACGAACAGCAAAAGCTTCTTCTGGAAAACTTAAGAGCTTTTTTTCTGTTCCCCAGCAGACAGACTGGCTATCCCTATGTGGGGAAAAAACCCTGTAATTTCAGAGGTGACCAGCAGAACTCCAACAGGACTCTTCAAAGATTTTAAAGCAAGTGGGAAAGCAACCTTCTACTATGCAGTGACAACTGTTTCTTCACCCTCTTTCGAAGTAGCCCCCCACACTGTGTAATGTTTGTATGAGTGTGGAATTTGTTGTTTTGTTGGGTTTTTTTTAACATATATTATATAGAGAATTTGTGTCATGCTTTGCTGTGACAGTACTCTGGATTGTAACTGGCAATTAAATTTCATCTGTAAAACATTATTAACCTCTCAGCTGCACAATTAAAGCATCAACATTATCTACTGGCCACACTTTACTGTGTCAAGTTAGAGAAACTGAAGCTACTACTAAAAGGGGAAAAGTGACTTTCAGTGTAACTAAAATTGAGGCTGCTTACACCTTCCATACTGCACAGGCTTGAGGCCACAGTTGCCAAAACCTCTTGCCCACTCTTCTTTCTAGGCAGGCCCAGCCAGAGCTTCCCAGGACCCACAGCTGCACCATATTCCAGTGTGGCAGATTTGGTCACCTCCATTTCTACTTTTGCCACAAGACTACAAGCAACAGGGCAGAGACAAAAGGGTGCATGTTCCTTTCTTGAGGAGCTGACATGCTACTGAGATGAGTAATACCTCAAGATGGTCATAAAAGAATAGTAAAGTGCTTCCAGGACCACCAGGTGAAGTACAAGTCAGTGTAATGGTTATTTCACTTAATTTAAAAATAAATGAATACCTCCTCCGAACAGTGTTATGAGCCAGCCATAAGGCAAAACTCATGCTGCTGGCTGCGCTGGACTTTTTTCTGTTCGGGAGTTTGGATGAAATGGGGCCTTGAACTCTTGACTTAGGGCCAATTTTGTTCTGATGCCATCATGCAAACCATTCATCTTCTGACATGGCCTTGTCTTTCCTAGCGTGACATCATGGCATACTTCTTCCTCACCCCCTGCTCTTTTTGGGTGTAGATTTCCTGTCTATCATCATATTTTGGCATTATGCCATCACTCTTGGCTATACACCTCATGGTTATGGCAGCTAGCAGAGGTAGGAGCTTTCTCAGATGGAGTCCATTTGTGTATGATAGGTGAAATAATTAAAATTTCTCCCTCAATGCACATCTCCTAAGGCATGTATCTTCAGAAACCAAAAAGCATACCTTTTTCCTTGTCTAAAACAAGTGCAAGTAACTACTCTTCCTAAAATAGAAATGAGAGGACCCTTGCATGGCAACCCATTTGCACTTATGGCAGCAGATGAACAGTGGCCAGGAATACTGGACAGGTAAGATTAACATCCACCACATTAATGTTCATGTCAGCACAACCTAAGTTTATCATGGACAGTATTTCTAAATGAATGAATTCTGAGATTCACTTTTGTACTCGGTGCCAAGTAAACAAATGCACTGACCTGCACAATATGAATCATAACTGCTCTTTTGGGGATCTGGTAAGGAAGTAACGGAAGTCTGAAAGCAGCATGTAGTAGGAAGTAGGAAGGCTCAGAGGAAATTGTCTGTAAGGGAGACAAGGCGGATAAAAAAATTAAATTCCAGCTCCTGAGTTTTTTTCTTCTAGGTAACTGCTATTCTCTGGAGCTGTTAAGGTCAGGCAGTCCTTATGCAGCCATGCTTCCTGCACGCTCCCTCCTGCTCGGGTGCTGTGCTGCCATCCCACCTGCACTCACTCCCCCCCAGGTTATGGCTCCCTTCATGCTTGGAGCAGGTTCTGGGCAGGCCCTTTGCCTCTTCACTCTACACACCAGCTACTTCCATGCCTCGGTATTTGACCTTAATTCTGGACACAGAGATCCCTTTCCACATTGTGACAAGTCCCCTGAAAATTTAAGTTGCTGTTTTGAATTACGATTTATGGCATTAGTCATTTAAAGATGCTTGTGAGCATCACCAGCCAGCAATAATACATTTCTTGCAGCCAAACAGTCTCCTAAATAATAAGTCTTCCACGACCCATTTTTCTCTCTATTGTAGCTGGATTTTCTGGGGATGCATTGGATTTTCAACACAATCAGGAACAATAAGACAATGACACAAGTTTAGCAATTGCTTTGTGAGATTAGGTTAACATCACGTAAAAAATGGTTCTCAGATTCTGCACACAGACAGGTTTATGTAAAATATATAAACATTTGTCCAAGTTGTTACAGATTGCATAAATATGGCATTTTTACTGTTGCATTTACAGATGTGCATGTACAATGATGTGCAAATAATCACAATCTGATTACAATCTTTGAAAGGTACTTGAACCTTGCATCCAAGTAACGCAATGAATGAAAAATGCCCACCAAAGAATTTAAATAGCAAACTTATAACATGGTTTAAATTAATAACAAATTTCAAAGTCTCATCAGTAAAACTTTCACACATTTAAAATATTTTGTATTCATTTTATTTGTATATGTCAAAATACATTTTTTTTTTCCAAAATAGTGGGTTTTGCAACTAGTTTCATGCAGATACAAGGTCTGCTCAGTACTACCAATAAAATCAATATAGCACAGTAGCCATTCATTTTTTAGATATAAAGAATAAATAACCTAAATATAAAACACTAAAATATTAGAAACACGTATTTAATCATTCACAGGCACCCAAACTTTACCAAATATAATCCAGAATATGCCTAACTGTCTTGTAACAGAGCTCAATACCTTGCAGCCATTCAATTCTTTATTTCATGTTAGCGTAAGACAATGGAAGTCCGTATGGTTCAGACCCACCTCTCATACAGATCAATTACAATAAGATATCTCAAACTATCCGTGTACCTTTAAAATCAAAAATCCTGAGCTTGGTAGTAAGAGCATAACCTTACATCTTCAAAAAACCAATCAACAGAGAGAGGACATCATGTCTTCCTTACCAAAACATATCCCACCCCTGTAAAGCTAACCCTCCCCCCCGCCCAAGTAGGCAGTAGAACACAATGACCTTTTTAAATGAAGGGGTACAAATTCACATTTAATATAGTATACAATATAATCAATAATACAATAGCTACTACAAGCTTTACAATGTACAATTTGTTTTAATGGCTGATCTGTTCAGTGGTTTTAGGCAATAAACTATGTGCCAATAGGATGACATATTTTGAATGTTTTAGTGAAAATATAAAAGCTGTTTCTAACAAAAATGATCTTCACTTAAGTACTTCTTTTGTTTTTAAAGGCCACTGAAATGTATAAAATGGTCTGACATGATGGTGTTATCAAATTGGATGCCTTCTCACATGGCAACAACAGTGCATATAAACATTATTGTGAGAGTAATGGGTTATGCTTTTCAAATGATTTAGTACATTACTTTGGCTAGCACAACAGTTTTGGACAGCACTCAGATAAATACAGGTATGTGAAATGTAGTGAAGCAGTTATATTTATGCATTGTTTTATTATGGTGAACACTACCAAATGAAAAAAAAAATGGGACAAAAAGATAATAAAGTATTTTATATAGTTTAGACCTTTTGTAAAGATAGGGCTCCATACAATGTACAATGTCTAAATTCTTTATACCATAAAAATTAACGAACTTTGTTAAACACACTATTCTGGATAGCCTAATTTGCATTAACAGACATTTGCAATAGGGAAATATATTCAAGCATGCCACGTGGTGGTCTGAAAAAATCAAACCAGTACACATTTATATATACAGCATCACTCAGTACCTGCTCAAATGAATGTGACGATTACAGGATCTAACATCTTTCACTACAAACTTCTTTTTTTTTCTTTTTTTTTTAAAGTGACCAATAAAGGCAGAAAACAGGACTCTTAAAATATTTCTAGTTTCAACTGACTTTTAAAGCATTTTGTATAGGAAATAAATGCATATTGCACAAACAGTGAAAGCAAATGTTCCACCAAACATCTCTGTTCCAGGTGGTTGGACAATACAACTCTAGTTAGCTACACAAATTATGTAATTTAAAAGGGTGTGTGGTCTCTGCAAATGGTAAAGCTGTGAAAACACTGTACAAGAAAATCTGGTACATGAAAAATTAGAAGGGAAAAAAAATCCAAACTTAAATCTTAAAGAAAAACTGAGTATAGGAAAAAAATGGGAATTGTGGCACAACAAAAACATTATTGAGTAACTGTCATCTGTGAGAGCTGAAAGCTTTTGTTGATGTAAAAGTGTTTATGTACAACTAAGGCTTACTGGTTAAATATCTGAGGCGTATCTGGCCTTGAATACTTTCCTTATTATGCTGTGGCTGTAAACAAGATTTCTCAGTCATTTTATCTTCTCAGCAGCTGCATTTTAACAGAAACAATGATCTTGATACAAAAAAACACACAGGTAAAAGGGTGTTTGGCAGGATATCTGAAAATGACAGTCTCCGAAGGATCTTCCCACACTTCCAGTGACTGCCATACCATGGTCCACTGGAGCTACTAGTGATGTGCAATACCGTTATTTGCTGCTGTAGTAAACCTTTATTTGGAAAGTTTGCTTATAACTCTGATCAAGGCCCCATTTTCATCTTTTAGCCTCTGGTTGTCTGCCTTCAGGTCTGGTAGCATCTATGAAAAATGAAACATGATGGTTATTTGCTGTTACACCCCCAGTAAAAGCAGCAAGACTAGACAAGCATTGGGAGTAAAAATCTTTTTTCAGCTTAAGTATCTTGGCAGTTTTCACACTTCATATCAGCAATTCAGAAAAATCTCCCCTTTTAGCATGATACATTTAAGGGTTAGAGATTAGGAGTTTTCATTTGCTTGGACTAGATGCACTAAAACTCAGTGGTGCAGATGACCAGCCTTTGACAAAAGCATTTATAGTAGCATGAGGAAAGTAATGAAATACTTCAAATTCCAGGGGGGAGGAAGGGGGGCAGGGGGAAATTAACTACCAACAATTTAAAGAGGCTTGTCTATACTGCACTTGCAGAGTTTCAAAAAAACATGCTGTGGCTAAGCATCTCTACCCTGGGCTCTTGGATGATTTCATCCTGATCAGATATAGTGTGATTCAGCTTGTTAGCTCATAGCATTAATCCTCCAACCACTTCCCAGCTCATGTTGAAGCACGCATCCTGAAATTTGAGATCATGTCCCTGAATAGCATAGTTCACACAAGAGCAGATCACTGAAAGAGATCACAGCAACAACAGGCTGCATACTCAGGCATATAGGTTAGGGGATGGCAAGTTATGGCTGCCACAGGAGTTGGGTGACACACAAGCACAAAAGCTGCAAGGCAGAAGCCAAATGAGGTGAGAGTTGGACAGGATCAGATAGGAAAAGAGGACAACTCAGGGCACAGAGGCTGGTAGTGGGAGAATTTAGCTTGCCAGAGAAACCAGAAATAATCTTAGCAGTTCTCCGTATCTACATTCACACACTAATAACAAATGACCTATCATCAAAGGGCTAAACTTACACATATGGATTCTAGCAGGAGGTTTACACAGGAGGTAACAGCCTATTCCTGCCCAGTGGTTACTCAGTAACCTCAAGTGCAAGTGTATGCAGGAAGTCTAAGTCCAGCTACCAACCTATGTAACAATTGTTACCCTACTTTTCATTACTTTTTTGGCACGGGTTTGTTTTCTTTTTATTCAAGCAAAATTATACTTTCAGTCCCATTATATTCAGGACATTATAATGGAACAGAAAGAAATAAGAAAGTTTAAAATGCAGGTTTAAGTAACTGCACTAGAGGCTTCATTTATCTGTGTCCTCAATAGGATTTCTGTTTCCTCTCACTCCACTGGACTGCAGGCCCTTTCACAGTGAAAACACAGTGGTGAACTGAAAATGACTGAGGTTGTAGATATGTAGTTTATTTCCCTGCAAATACCAAAGTACATGAAAGGAAGTTGACAGGAGATCATAAGGTGGTCTCTACAACTAGAGTAGGCAAAAATTGTTAATGCTCTCGTTGAGTCCAACTCTGTTCTATGGTGGAGCCTAAGGGAAGCCACCTAAGCTGAGCCCTTTAGAGAGTCACAGGGAAGCTTCCATTATAGTCAAGTGAGAGCTGTGCTCTGAACAGAGCTGTGAAATGCTGATTACTTTCAAAAACCATATCAATATGTCTGAAATTGGGCAACACAAGTGATCTTTTTGCAATTTTCAAGCATTATCGTTTAAAGTTTTCTAAGCTGTAAAAAATAACTACCATTGCCCAAGACAGGGGTCATATAGAGATAATATGCATGTGTCTGCAAACAATGGAACAGCCATTTGTTCAGGCAAGTCAACCAAAACCTTTCCTTCCTCCTTTCCATTCTGCTACAGATTTCATACCAGAGGTACACTGGGTGAAACCACAACAACCTTCACCTGGCCATGCACAGGCAATCAAGGGAGTCTGGTTTTGTACTTGTTAAATAGGTACCTTGACAAGTAGTATTGTCTATGCATTCCTACGAAACCTCAAAGTAAATCCAGGAATGTCACAGTCGTCTTTCAACTTACTAAGTAGGGAGGGAGCTGCAACCCATAATGGTTAATTACATACAGACAGACCCACAGAGAGCTGTATTTTCTGGTCTATATTTTCTACTTTAACAAAATCCACTGTTCAAAATTAGAGCTTTAACATAATCCAGTACCATTATATATCTGCAAATCTCTGTAGCTAAATTTTAATCCTGATTCAATTAATAGGTAGAATAGGTCTGAAGCAAATATTTTCTCTTTTGTTGTGAGTTTGCTAGAGAATAGGGGAAGACTCATAGGAGACAAAAGGGTTATATGAAAAAATAAAATGGCATTGAATTGCACTAGGAGAGGTTTATATTGGATAAGAGGAAAAATTCCTTCACCAAGATGGTTGTCAAGCAAGACTGCCCAGGGAAGTGGTTGTGTCACTGTCCCTGGAAGTATTTAAAAAACACGTAGATGTGGCACTCAGGGACATGGTTTAGGGCTGGTTGTGCTGGGGTAATGGTTGGACTTAAAGATCTTGGAGGTCTTATCCAACCTAAATAATTTCACAATTCTGTGAATACCAGGAGATTCTTCAGGAAGGACAAGTACAAGTAACCTAAAATACTTAAGCTTCTCATGTATACTAATCCCCACATACTTCAAACAATTCTCTTGCTGCAGCGCATTTCTATGGTACTCAAACTGCTAGTGAGGGGACACCATACATCTTTAACATCAAGAGGCAGGAAAAAACCCCTTTGAAGTAAATTCAGTAAAATTACAGTTATAAACTGCACTTTGAATTCCAATTTGCTTATTACTAAAATAGCAAAGTATCTTCCTGTGATGAGATTCTAGCGTAAGATTAAAAATGCACTATTTTGTCTATCTGTAACATAACTGGCTAGTAACTTTGCAGTGCTGTCATTGAGCAAATAATGATTCAATAATCTGATATATGAGGAGCCATCTCAGATTGGTACAGAAATAATCATGTCTGTGTTTGCTGGGGGATTAAACAGTTTTTATGTACAAAACAACTTGATGAACAAAGATTACAAAAAGCTCATGAACTCTTAAGGTACCTGTTCAGATGACTCAGGCATACTGCTATAGTAAAACTATGATTATACTGTCAAGGCTCCCTGCTGTGTTTCCACTGCTCCTCTTTTGCTGGCCAGGCTACCCAAGCTCCCCATCAACCTGTCATTGAAAGCTCCAGCTATGGAAAGGAATACTGAATGGTTTTCTGTGGTTAACACCCCAAATGGCTTACCATGGTTAAAGAAATGCCAGTGCTAGCAAAAAAAGACAGTATGGATGTGTAGCTGTGGACATCAGTCAATAGATTAGCTCAGCTGCGTTGAAAAACCACATTGTTAGCTGAGGCTGATGTAAGACGGACTGCCCTGAAGGGACAGCTCTCCCTCCTCATGCAGCACTGTTCTCCTGCTGCTTTCTGCACAGTTAGTTTAGTGATTCAACAATACAGGGGAGAGATGGATCAAGTACTATAATGAATAAAGGGATTTGTTTTCAGCCAGGTCAGTGAGCTGACTTCACTTGCTCAGTAAGGGTTAACACAAGGGAGCATTGAGGAATGCAGGGCGTGGACCAGGAACACCACATCCTAATGTTACTCCAGTTCCAGGAAGACACCAAGCAAAAGGATAAACCTTCTCTTTATTTTACTGCCTCTTAGAGGGGAAAACCTGAGATCAGATTCTGAGCAGAATGTACACTCATCACCTTCCTAAGTGAAAAGGGGGCAGATGAGAAGAAACAGTTTAGCAAGAGTCACTGTGCAGAAGGTTGGTCTATTTTTTTCAACTACACATCTTAAAAGCTGACTGTGACCTCCAGCCTAGACTTGTTATATTCAGGAGGAAGAAAGGCATATAGATTTGGTGTAGAATGAAATTACATTTTGTTCCTCATATAAGTTTTGAGCCTTCAATGGGTTTCTGAAACAGCCCTGCAATAACACTAAGAACAACAAACTAGCATTTTTCTTCAAGATGAAACTCAAAGCAGTTCATAGCTTTATCAGAAGGGGTCTGAACCAATCTGACAAACTAGGCAGTTTCTTTATGTCTGTGATTTTACAGTCCATGCATTGTAGGACTCTCAGCCACACTGGAATGCCTACATATATATAGCAATGTAAATCAATAATCTTAGCTCTGCACTAGAACTGGATGTTTTAGGGTTTCTAGGTAAAAATAAGGATTGGCAAGACCCAAATAGGAAGTTAATACATGAAAACAGTAATCAACTTGAAATTCAAATACTTTTCTGAAAAAAACAATGCTTCAGTCCCCTCTAAACACCTAAACACACAAATGTAAGAAAAATGGTTGCTAATGCAACTGTTCAGGAATGCACAGTATTGAAACCAGTTCTCAAATATTCTTTTATCAAGACTAGACTTTTATCAATTCTATGCACTTAAACCAAATTGTAGTAAGAAAGCTCAAATCTTAATTTCAAGGTTTTAGAAAACTAGAGGCAAATCTATTTGAGCATTTACACAAACATCAATACAAGAGACTGACTTTAGTGTATCCTCATGCAAACTCAAATCCTTTCAGTTGTTGCCAAGGCTTTAACATGTCAAAGGTCTCCTGGATCCTTGCCAATTTATCCTCAAGGACAAGCTTCAGTGCTAGCAGGGACAATACCACACTATACCAACACATCTGCAAGACCTGTAGCGGGTACGTCAGACACATGCTTTAGCTTCAGGCACACCTCCAGAACGGAGCAGCACTGAGTCAGTTTCTGACACACAAGTGTTAATCGTAAAATTCTGCCCAAGCACAAATTGAATTTCAACACCTGCCTGGCTAAACAAAGGAGAAGGAAGACATTACAAGTCCATAGAGCGCAGTTGCCTACAGGACCCTGACAACTTGGCAAGCACTCGGGTCAAGGCCCTATTCTCAGTCACCAGTCGCTCATTTATGTGTTTCAAAGACTGAATCTGTTTTATTTGTTGCAGGTTCTGCAGGAATCAAAGAAACAGGAGTGAAAACAAGAAAAAAACCGACATGTATATTAGATGAGCAGAATTGAAAGAAAACTTAGAAGAGACAGTCCTGTTTATAGTAAGTTGCTGAGAAAGGAAAAGTATCAAACAAGTGGCACATTCTTGAAAAGCAATCTAAGTACCAGTAGTGATTAGTCACAGCTTTCCAAAACAGTTCAGGATGCGTTAACAATGAGAGTTATTCCTGGAATTCTTCACTTAACATCCTAATTACACAAACTAAATCTCCTTTCAAAATTCTGTAAATAATGACACATTTAACATATACTTTTTAACGACTGTGCAACAAATGATGGGAAGGAAGAGTATTTAATTTTTAATTAAAAACTTTCACTTCTTGCTTACTGAAAGTAAACTTTTGAAAAAAGCAATATATTTGCATTCTCTATTTTTATCAGAAGCCCAGCTTTCCCTAGAAGCTCACATCCTGTCTTCCACTCTTAGGCAGACAATTATTTTCTTCTACCATGGCTTGTTTTCTCTATATTTCTTCTGAAACTCCCCCAAGGAACCACAGACCTTGTGTACTCCCTTACAGCAAACTACCTTGGTCTAAATCCAAGGGAGCTAGAGGTGTCACAGTTGCCTTCTGCCTACATCTGCCTGTCAGCTTCAAGTACTTCAACAGAATTAGGTGCGTGGATTTTAATGGAAAGTATTTGGAAGTTAATGCCATTTCCAAGCACCAGAGGGAGCTCAAAAGGAAACTTTTTATTTATTAATCAATGGCAAACGCCAAACTAGTATATGGTACTTTCACATTCCACTTTAATTCTATCAGTTTGATCAGCCATATCCAATATTTATATCAAAGGATATAACAGAAAACAAACCCACCCAGTTTCTCACCCTTCTTAATCATATCAGAGAGTTTAACATTGAAAAGGAGGACTGGTTAAATAAAAAAATCTAACAAAATAGAAATGAAATTTTTTTTTAAAGTATTTTGCTTCTGGAATTTACTTTATACAGAGTTGAAAAAAGCAGAAATCAATACAGTGTTAATTATTTGTCAACATCTGGAACCTACCTACTGTGTTTTGTTAACTTTTAAAAACTGATAATTCACACTAAAAAATCAGAAGTCTTTCTTTTGATATTGTAACATGCCATCTAATAAATAAAGAGCACGAGATAAAGACTGAAACAACATTTAATGTCTAAATATCTATAGAATTAGATGCTACTATTATTTAATAATAATGGATTTTAATAATACAATTAGTAAGTTAATAAAACCTTTGAGTATCACATCAAAATTGTAGATTTGCAATTCCATCTTGATTAGATCAGGATATGTTTCACTCCAACCATCTCTGAATGGTTCTTGTTAGCCAGATGTTACAGAAGACTAGGACTCAGCACCTTCTTCTCAATCCTATGCATACAACTGTTATGCCAGCACAGCAGCTTCGCTACAAGCTGAGCTGTGTGACAGGACTGACTTTGACAGGCAGCTGTAACTTAGTTATTTTCAAATGAAGTAATAAAGACTAGTAATACTGCCAGACTACATCCCACTGACATAATAATACACTTTATTATTAATAGTGGACTAAATTTACTTACTTTCAGTTCCTCTTCCATTTCAGATATCCTTCTTTCTAGCGCTCTTCTTTCCTAAATCAGAAGATGTGTGTTAACACTGAACAATACAAAGTTTAAAAAATTACAGCTTGTAAATACTGTGGTAACAGTGAAATACTTCAAGTTTCAAAGATCATACAATCAAAAGCAGAGTGTGGTCAGGAAACTTGTGATGGCAGTGATATACAGAAATTTGGCCAACATGGAATTATAATATCTAAGGAGGAAGAGAGATAGAAATTCATACCAGGTCCTAAAAAACACACCCCTTTCTTTTCATCAGTAATTTAGAAAGGTTTTAAGTACCACTTGTTTGGATTTATTTTTCATGAGCTAGGCTTTTGTAAGACCTTAATATTCAAGAAATGCAGAAAATTATCAGAAACAAACAAGAATATTAAAAGATACAAGCACAAAAGTACAAGCTTTCAGAGACAAAGGTAGCTGTAACATCTGTCTCAGCTCAGTGGGATCTGTCCACACTCCAAACTGCAACCTGGTGTTGATACAACCAATTGACATTATAGGACTTAGCAGAGTATCAAAGAAATCTAGCTATGTAAGATCAGCTACTTCTTGAGAAAATGTTTCCCAGAATATTTTCTGCATTTCTCATAGTTTAATTTTCTTTTTATTTCCCTTTTTACCTGAGAAGCAGGAGAAATTATCCTTTGTATAGAACTTGATTGCACTGATTATATAACCAAGCCAGCTTATGGAAAGTTAGCTTACGGTTTTCTATACTACACTGCAGTCTGCAGTGCAGATGCACAACCACATTATTTTGTTTAAACCTATTTTTCAACACATCTGATAGATAAGCAGCTAATGCAACAGACTTTAGGGTTTACAGCTTGATTGCTTGCTTTCCTGTGTCAGACAATGCAGTGTTTCTCATTTAAAAGCAGCTGCAGTTATCAGTACTCTACATTCCAATTTTTCCAGAGTGTGAGGCAAAAGCAACAGATTATTGCGAAGTGGACATATGCATCTGCATACAATGGTGTTATGCAAACAGCAAGCAGCATTGACTGAGTGTGTAAAACTCTGGTTAGATCATACCGCCCAGTAGATACTGACTCTTGCCGGTCACCTTTCAGATATAAATCATTTGAATTTAGTTTAATCACAGTGCAGTTATAGCCCAGCATTTTCCCACTATAGCAAACAACTTTTAATTTTTATCCAAGTAATATATTACTGCAGTTGTTTCTACTTAATGTACTTAACTCCTTCGAGTTAAGACTTTTCTTATAATGATAGTAATGGGCATTATGTACCAGTGATTTAACCGATATAAATAACTAATAAAAATCCCACACTGTCTTACATTAATTAGAATTGTATCTGTTACCTCCTAGTTTTACAGAATAACATATATTATGTGTTCTCATATGAAGCAATAGTCAACAATGCTGTCGATTATCAAGAGATGAATGATCAAAAAATCTCAAATTTTCAGGCATCTAGAAATTCTTAATCCTTTTGAACCATGTGCTTAACTAGCATGTTGAGCTTGTCTATTAGCAATAAAAAACATTTCAGCAAAGTCTTTAATTAACCTTTCATACTTCACATTATACAAAAACAAGCGGTCTAGATCTAATAGTCTTTGTAAAACTGTTTTTTTCCACTTAGATGAAGCCACGCTCCTCTTTTTCTTGAACTGCTTACTCTTTTAGGAACTGGCTTGAGGGATGCCAACGAAATAATGCACGGCAGTTTCATTGAGAAGATTTGCCAGTATTATTTGATTAGTTCCTGGACTCAAAGAAAGTATTTGAAATCTATGTGGTCTAAATTTTTATGATATACTTCCACAACTCTGTAAGGAACACCAAGGAACAATTGACACTAAAAAAAAAAACAAAACAACAAACCACGCTAGTCACTCAGTTTATAAAAGACAATAGCTCATTTGTATTTATCAAAGCTGCTAGGAGCTACAGAATTGTGCAGTGATACTGAGGTACACTGATGTACACAGGAAAACTGACCCCCCCACAGTTATGCAATGTTTAAGATGTAAAATCGTATGTATATGCCTACATATATTTGTATATTCAATAACACAAAGAAGTACACCTTTCCACAATGCAAATTCCCAGCTGAAGAATTCTAAATTTGGGGAAAACTGGTTAAAGATACCTACAGTTTTCTGAATTCTAATCCAGACTGAACTCTGGAAGTTTAAGTTTGGGTTTTATTACCACCTCACACAAAATTCTGCAAAGGGCTTTTAGCATATTTGGAAGGGTGACAGGCTGTTAAAGCAAGCCTTATTTTTGCCTATGTATTGCTAGGATCTTGCATCTGCGCTCTGATCTGTACCCCCATCCCCATGGAAATAGCCCTTTTCTGGTAAGCAGTTTTCAAATGAACAATATTGACAATGCATCACTAAGTCACATCATGGAAACCCAGTTATGAAGGCTGAGTGCAAATAAAATTCAAAGCCAGTATTTTCAGAATTTTATTGCTGGGTAAATCTAGGCTTAATACATATTGTCATTTTCTTCACTGATAAGGTAGGTTTCAGCTTGAAAATGTCATAGTCCAAAGATGCATTCAGGTTTTTCTCTGTCGGACTTTTATCTCCTACAATTTTTCCTCACTATTTTACTTTTCCCTTCCCCTTTTCTCTATGTAACTTACATAGACATCTTTAGTTTTATATTTTATTTTAGTAAAGTCATATTCTTGGAGAAGTATACTTAGAAAGCTCTATGGTTTCTTTTAATTTTTGCATTTATATTGTTACATTACATTACATTAAAAAGGTGTCTTTAAAATTATTTTTAAATGCTGAATTTGATAAGCTTATTTCTAGAGATCAGCTATTGATGACTAGCAGCTGAGAATCCTGCTTCAGTCACTTTCAAAGTGAAAGAAACTACAGATTTAAACAACGCAGAAAAAACAATCATAAATATATTCCTCATTTAAATTCCTGTCTGAAGTGTATAATTATAAACAAGATTTAGATGTATAAATTCTGTGTAAATCCTGTTTTAGCCATGCAGCACCTGAGTTACACACACACATCACTAACATAACTTTTTTACCCACTAGCTTTAATACTAACATATTTAGGGAAAACAAAATTTCTGAAAGATATTTTGCTGTTGGACTGAATGTCTTAAAAAAAAAAAAGGTTCAAGAATTTCTAATAAAGCCTATTATTTTAATGCAGTGGCCTATTTTGGGAGAAAGCAAAGAAGTAAATTCAGTAAAACTGAAATAATATCTTACCATGCAGTACTCTGTGCATTACCTATAAACCTACACAGTAATGGATGCAGCTACATCTAATAAATAATTAGAGGCCCACTTGTGTGGCCATGATAGCAAGCAAGAAACCAATTAAATCTGCTGATGAAACCTTTGTACTGATGGAATCACTGCCCACAGCAGACTGCCAAAAAATTACAGAGAGAAATAGGTGCTAAACAGCAGCAATTAACTGGAGAGACTATTAAGATAAAGATAATGAAACTTCAGGAAGTGCCTGAGAATATGTCTACATCTTCATGTGCTCCTATAAAATCTACCATGTGTTTGTTTATATACTGGACAGTTTTGTAGAACTAAAACTTGTTTTCTAAACCTAAAATACTGGCAAGTAAATATAAAAGGGTAATGAATATGAAATTTACCAGGGATAAATAAATGTTTACCACATCACTTATTACTGTCAAAGTTTAATCTTTTTTTTTCCCTGTTGGTCTCTAATGTGTCACTCCAGGATCAAGGGAGAAGAAAAGAACACATGGTCAGTCATGAAGGAAGCCAAGACCACCACAAAACCAATGTAGTTTGCTCCACATTGCTGTGAAACTAAACTTTTACAGGGCTGGATTTTAAATTAGCATGAAACTACAGCCTAAAATTATCATGTGTCCAACTTCTGAAATAACTCCTGTAGTCAACCTCACATATGAATTTATTACACGACTTCTTTCCCATTCAGTTTAGGGTTGTCTCTGACTCTGATGCGCCTCTTCCCACCCTGCTTACTCATTCTTCCACTTTCTCCCCCTGCCCCAGTATCATATTCCCTCTGGAAAAAGTTGCAGTGCAAGGAAAGAGGCAGATAAAGATAATTTTATATCATTAGCAGGTTTAATGTCTCATGTCTGTGAGGCAGAAACAGCTATCTCATTACCAACAATAATTGGTGCCTCTGGAAAACTCTGAGGAAATGAACTTCTCTGAATCTTGGAAATGTGTTAAAACATGAGACACAATGAATCTGCTTAACCCTCTGGAATGACAACATTGTTTTGGATGAGATAGAACACGTGGCATATCCCTGGAGGGCAGTGGAGTTTAGAAACTGGTTATCACGAATGAACAGGCAAACTAAAGGCAATTCTTAAGAGTAATTCCATCTCACATTCATTGCCACTTTGAAACCTCAAATCCCCAAATCCTCTAAAAAATGCAAGTTATAAGAAAGGCTTCTGTTCCTACTAAAATATATCCAAACCAGGGGTTGCAAAACAAACTAAAAGCTTGAACTGGAGTATTTAAAAGTTCTTTGGCAGAAACTCACCCTTTTCTCCATTTCCAAGAGCGATCTGTCGGCAAATCTTTCTTGTCTCTGAAACACAAAATTGATTAATTTTTAAACATTAAATTGATGAGTTTTTAAACAACAATTTGTTGGAAAGGAAAAAGCTAAAAAGGAAAAAGGAAAAAAACAATTAGACATTTCAGTATTCTGTCTCGAGTATGTAATCAAAGACATTTTAAAGTGTGTTCAGGGAAGTAACACTGAAATAAAAATTGAACTGGATTTATCATGCACTTCCTCTGTGACCATCCTTATTATTTAATCACTACACAGCCTTTGGCTAACAGGACTAATACAGTATTTCTATGTAAAAGCATTACAAAACAGGTATCTTTTAAATGTTCTTCACTGACATTTACAGGGTACATATGAGAGACAATTAAGTACAGGCAAGTTGCGGTAAATATGATCTGAGAATATGAAACACTCTACAGCAAGAGCAGACAAATTTAGACAAATATAACTTCAGTGCATGTGTCTTGTATTCCTGTATGCAGCACTGTTATCTGATAGCAGTTATCAGTAACACAAATGCACTATTTGCTCTTCATTTCCAAGATAACCAGCCAGTAAGAACTGGCAGGTTATGCCAATCTGCCAGCACATTCATGAATTAATAAATCAATCAATCAATCAATCCCGATTGCCTGTTTGAATATAAGCACAACAGCATAGGAAGTGTTTATCCCTAACCTGCAAAGAAGTTGCAGGCAGATGCATGCTGGCAAGAACCACTACTACTTAAGCAGGCAGGAAGCATTCTCACACATTTTGTTCACAGCCGAAGACCAGCATCTTGCACTCTTTTCTCTTTAGAAACAGACTTACTCTTCTCCATTCCCATCTTTGGATAAAAAAACAAAGCTGATGCCTAGTAAAGAGCAGCCTACAGCATGGGGTGCTTCTGGTTTACTACCCACATTGTTGGCTAAGTAAGTGCCTTTTTGTTTTATACAAACCTGAGTGGTCTTCTCCAACTGTAGCTTAAGATCTGTAAGTTCCATGTTGGTGTCATGTAACTGTGCTTTCAGTTTTTCATTTTCAGCTAGAATCTGTTCATAAAGCTAAGAGAAAATACTCGTTAAAAAATACCAGATAATAGTGAGATTATCCGAAAAACTTTAAAAGTATGATTCAACCACATGTAAAGTTAAGAAATACATAAACAGTCTAAGAAGTAAAATAAAGACGATTAGACTTAGCAAGCACTGTAAGGAACTGTTACTAAATATTCCTAGAAAGAAGCAGCTTCATGTAGGGTGCACACAACTTACCTTACACATACTTAAAACATATTTGCCACCTCTTTTTCTTCAGACTTCACAGATTACACCATCACACTAAACTTTTAAACAACTCTTCCTCTCTTTTAAAGCAAGATCTACACATATTTTTACCCTATATGTATGTAAGCTGGCAAACATAAAGTAAAAGGCTTTGCATACGCATACATCAGTTTTAACGATATAATCAAATGAAAAAAATAATATGATAGTATTTGTCATAAGAAAAGTTATCTTGGCTCCTCTGGATTTTTCCCTTGTCTTGAAGAGAAAAGTACAAAAGACAGAAGCTGTTTCATAATGTGTATTTTCCCCCACCGTAGCAGTCGCCGTGCGTCTCCATTCAGCTGACTTACTTTAAGCAGCATTTCCAATGCAATGTGAGAGTGCTTCCACACAAAATAAGAAAAACAGTAATAAAGTTCTATTTTTGCACTGAACTTATTGGATCAGATACCTTCTTAAAATCTGGGCTATCTTCTTTTTCTAGTCTACTGTATGGTTTTCGATCTTCAAGGTAACTCTGTGACCCCGATCTCCCCTGCGCTGAATCGTAACGATCACCTGCAGATGTGCTGAGCGATCCTGTATCATATCTGTAAAATAAAAGTTCTGATTTGTCTTCGCCTTTGCAGCCAAACTGAGACCACTAACTGTGTCAAACAGTTTGAGTTTGCTGCTAACCCAGCTGAAAACCAAATGCAATTATCTATTTTCATTAGACCACTGTCTTCTAATTTGATGCAAATTTCATTTTTACATTTTCCAGTACTTCAATATTCTGGGTGAAAATGTTTTCAAATTGCTCAGTCTGCAGAGCAATGCATGCAGAGAAATATTTTAAATGTAATGAAATTATTTAATGCAAGCAAATATTTACATGTCTTATGCTAGTTTAGATAGTTTAATTCTTTATTTATAAAGAACATATATATTTTAAAAAACATATTAGTTTAATTGAAGTGTTTAAAAAAAACACTAGATGAATGGCCTAGATGAATTCTCAAAGCTTTATTACAGAAAACAAGATTGCAAAACTATTTGTTGTGAATTCTAGTATTTCAACAGAAGCAGCGGATTAAACAAATCTTCAGTAGTCTTTATCCTAATAACTAAATTACAACCAGTATTAATAAAATTAAGAGTATTTTGACACTGTTCACTCTTCACTAATCATGTGCTATAGCAGTTTTATTTAACAGATTTTCATCACTTGGAACATAATAAAGTTTGATAATTAAAGCTATGGTCCAAAAACAAATTCATCCTTTAAAAAAAAAAAAAAATCAATATTTCAGCATTTACTCTTTAACAAATCTTTAGGAAATATGATTTGCAGAGGCTGTAATATTTTTCTTGAGGTTATGTAGAAAATATTCAGAAGGATATTCTAAAAGAGGGGCAACAAAACCCTCCTGTCTTCTTTGTAAAAGCTGTGTCCATGCTGAAAAATCTGTAGGGAATAGTACTGTATCTAGCATGTTCTACAAAATGCCCAGCCTGCCTTCAGTGCACTACAAATACAGAGTTCAATATATCGCCCAGAATGGCACATCACACCCACACATGGCAGTACTGCAGCTTCACAATCATACTTCATACAAAACATAAGTATCACGACAGCCTTTTAAAGCTCAACCCAACTACCAGAGTTAAGCTGAATTTGTACATAAACAACTTCAAATGACAACATGCAGACAGAAAGTATAACAATTCCAAATTTGTTTAAATTGCACGTACCTTGAAAGGCTCTCACTCTGAGGTGGGGAGAGGTAAAAAGAGAGAAAAGGAATGAATCAGTCAATAATTTAATTAAAATATATAACAATCTGTGAACAAATAAAACAAAACAGTTACGTCAAATACACACGCTATCCAACAGTACATATTATCTGAACCATGCCAAGCTTCAATTTTGTTATGTCCAGAAAAGAAAAGAAATATGTGCTTGAATATGCTTGCCAAAATATGATTTACAAGGATGTTAACATTACACTCTAGAAGTCTGGAGTGCCCTAAACATTGGAGTAATTTCAGCCATTGGTGCATCCTGGGTTTGCTTCCCTGTTATCAAAGGTATTAGAACGGTGTTCCCCAAATTCACTGCTCCTTATTCCACTTCCTTAACATTGGCTATAATGTTTTAAACACAATAATGACTTCATCTCAAAATAATAAATTAAGATACAGGATCACTGTTTCTACATAGCATGACTGGAAACAAGTTACTACACCAACAACATAAGGAAGTAGTTATTTGACTTAATTTAAATGACACACTGAATTTTATCCTTGTGGATTCACCTGGAGTGAATGATTGAGTGAAAGTAATATAAAAAAAAATTAAACTCTCTTTATTTGACAAGCAAAACTTAATTACAAGCGATGACTTAAGAGTGAGGGAGTGCCCTCTAAGCATTACATCAGTCATACAAGCCTTTTTCCCCTCTGGGTGGTCAACAGATTCGTAATTTCCTCCAATTATTATTCCAATCTTGAGTGAAGTCATTTCAGTCAAGAAACTCTACTGATGTATCATCACCTGGACATCCTCCAAGGCTATTCACCTAATAGTGGCTGAAGGTGGTTTTCGAGGTGGGGGGTGTGGGGGAGGGTGTGTATGTGATGTGGCTTGCTTGGTTTCCTTTTATAGGAGGAAACTATTTTTTCAATGTGCAGGGGCAAACAGCCACACTCTCCACAATACACTCAATACCCTTTCACAATACCCTATGACACTTTGAAGTGCACTTAAAGCACAGAGGGTGCCACAGGTACATGCAATAGCATAACCACTACTAATAAAACATTGTATTTTCCGTCAAGAGCGTGAATAATGCTGAGAATTAGGAGATTTTGTAGAATATGCCACAGTTAGCCCAGTAATTCTAAGATAACCACAGTTGTAGTACTGATTCAAATTACTGTTTTTTTTTTCAATGCATCATACTGAAAGATCAGCTTCACAGAAACACTGTCTACCAAAGAAATCTTCCAACTAGCTTATTTTTAAGTGGCTATCCTACAACTTAGTTCTAAGACTATTCTAGCAGAAACCTTTAAGTAACAAGGCATTTTTTGTGCTAATTCAAGAAATTCTCTGCTCTTAATATTAAAAAGCCTGAACAAAATTAGAGAATAACCTCCAGCTGTTAAAGTGCTTAGCAAAGTTTGACTTTTCTTTACTTGCTTTCCTTTATGGACAAATGATCAGCTAAGGTGTCAGAAGACAGTTCTGAAGAACAAGCATAAACTGAAATCTTACAAGACGGTTCTTTCAAGAATTCTGACATGACCAGGACAATGATTTTTCTGATTCCTTAACATTTTCAGGCTAGAAATAATTTTTGCCTAAGGTCCTCTAATTTTATCTGTAGCACACATCCAAACCATATCCGCAACTTCCCTGCGCAACCTGTTCTGGGGTTTCACCATAAAATCATTTGGGTTGGAAAAGACTTCCACGATCACTGAGTCCAGCCTTTGAGCACCACCATGACAACTAAACCATAGCGCTCACAGCCATGTCCCGTTGTTTCTGGAATGCTTCCAGCAATGATGACTTCACCACCTCCCTGGGCAGCCTGTTCCAATGCTTCACTACCCTTTTCAATGAGAAAATTCTTCCTGATGTCCAACCTGAACCTCCTTGGCTCAGCTTGAGGCCATTTCCTTTTGTCCTATTGCTGGCTGCCTGGGAGAAGAGGCCGACCCCATCTGGCTGCAACCTCCCTTCAGGGAGTTGGAGAAAGGTCTCTCTGAGCCTCCTTTTCTCCAGGCTAAACATCCCCAGCTCCCTCAGCCACTCCTCACAGGACTTGTGCTCCAGACCCTTCACCAGCTTTGCTCCCCTTCTCTGGACAATGTCCAGCACCTAAATGACTTTCTTGTAGTGAGGGGCCCAGAACTGGACACAGGATTTGAGGTGTGGCCTCACCAGTGCCGAGTACAGGGGAATGATCCCTGCCCTGGTCCTGCTGGCCACACTGTTTCTGATCCAGGCCAGGATGCTGTTGGCCTTCTTGGCCACCTGGGCACAGCTGGCTCATGTTCAGCCACTGCTGACCAGCACTTCCAGGTACTTTATCCCTTGGACATCATTCCAGCCACTCTTCCCCAAGCCTGTAGCATTGCCTGGTGGTGTTGTGACCCAAGTGTAGGACTTGGCACTTCACCTTATTGAACCTCATCCAATTGGCCTTGGCCCATCAATCCAGCCTATCCAGAACCCTCTGCAGAGCCTTCCTACCCACCAGTAGATCCACACTCCCATCCAACTTGGTGTTAATCTGTAAACTGACTGAAGCTGCCCTAGACCCCCTTAGCCAGGCCACAGATGAAAGTATTAAACAGGACTGGCTCCAACACTGAACCCTGGAGAATTCCACTCATGACCAGCTGACACGTGGATGGAACTTCATTCACCACCACTCTCTGGGCCTGGGCATACAACAAAGAGTGCACCTGTCCAAGAACTCTTGGTCAGTCAATTCTATGCTTCTCCACCATCCCATCCCAACACACTCACCCTTTTAATAATATTCATCATTTTGGGACTGATCTACCACTATTTCACTGTAGTTTTATTAGTTCTATCAGAAGCACCACACACCATGTTCTACCAAAATTCATTTCTACAGAACAGAATATGAAGTAATTACAGATCTAAGGATAATGATATGTACTCCTGGGAGGAAAGGAAAGACTATGCATTTGTGTTAATGTGACACAGAAATAAAAAAATACGGCAAATCAAAACGGTACAGAATGAATCTCTTATCTAAAATAGTTAAGAAATATGTAATGGAAGCTTTTACAAAAGAGAAATACAATTTGAGTTTTATTCCTCAGTAATGAACCCGATTCTGTAGTGTATTATTCCAGGGTTTAGGTCAAAAGAAATACATTCTTCTTATAGCACAGCTTATGTTACTAATTCCCCTTTAACACCTCTGCATCCCACTGTCACATACTACGACAGCGTATTCTGTTTTTACGGACTTTTCCCATCAAATCAAGCCCATTGTACTGTTTTCCACTGACTTTTTAACAAGACCAGTAACACTGATTTAGGATGTTCAGAAAATCATTTTGTTCAATGGAGAAATTACATACATTGTGTTCTTCAACTTTCTGTGCTTCATTAAATTAACTTCTCATATTATTTGTTAATTACAATAATGACAGCACTGGCTTTCATTTTCAAAGATTTAATTAGTGTGTGTCAGTAATTGGACATAATTTCTCCAAAAAGAACAGTGTAGATGAAATAAAGATTTTTGCTGGGTAGAAACCGAATGCTTGCTCCAGTAACCTGCTGCATCATATCCCTGACCTGGGCGTCAAAAATTACATCTATGTTTTTTGGATGCTAATTCTACATAATCAGAATGGAAGACAGAATGGAAGACAAAATGGTCAGTTATGGCCACTGTTCATATGTAAATTCAACTGCTACAAAAATTTTACAGCCAAAATATATCTTTTAAAAGTTAATGAACAAATTATCATTCTTAAATTACCTGAGTTTCTTTCTTATTTGTTCCTTCTTCTGAATCGGACTGGTGATCCTGATCATTTTCATCACTCTGGTGAAAGAAGTGGGAGAGGAAAAATAATTAAACTGTTGAAAGCTTAGTAAGATTTTAATGTATTCTTCCCTTTTAATATGAAAATGTAAGAGCAGCAGACTACTCCACAGTGAATATACAGGATATATGAAGAAAATTCTCAAACAGGTAAGTATACGTTTTCAGTACCAGAAGGAGATGAAAAAACTGCCTTTGACACATGAAAATCTTGCTTTTACATCTTGATCCCATGACTAAGAAAAGGAAAAGGAATAGTCTGAAACATCAATTATAACCTTTCTAATCTCACAGCAGTTCTTTAAATTGCTAAGTATATAGCTACTTGCAATGTGCCAAATAACAAGTCTCATTTTTACAGCTTTGGTATGCATGCAATAGAAAACATTTATTCAATAATTTTTTTTTTCTTAGCTTATGATTAATTCCTATTAAGTTATGGTTACTACAGTGCTTTAGAATTCTTGTTAGCACTATCAACTGAAGAGAGACTTAATTTAAATTTTGCTCCTGAAAGCACCAAAACAAAAACAAAGAATACTTAACTTGAAAAGCATAATTTTTTCTAGAATGATTAGTTATCTACTGTATTACTCTAAACAATCCTCTACTTTAAGAATGCACTGTACACATTTCATTTTGCTACAAATGAATTTTCCTTACATCTTGAGTCCAGTAAGAAACTCCTGTAGATCGTCGTTTTTCTCTTGGTCTCCGTCTTTCTCTTATAGACTTAGGCTGCGACTTATCTTCTTCCTTTTCTTCTTCTTTTTTGCCCCCTTCTGTTAATAACAACTTTCTCATTCACTGAATTATGACACAATCTAATTTTCTGAAAATTTTCTGAAATACTTCATCTCAGTCTTTAAAATGCTCACAATAAATTCTTTATACCTGAAATAAATTTGCTGAAGAGCTTCTTACCTGCCTCATAAGGGGTTTGCTGTAATATACACTCCCCAGAACACAGAGCTCTAAAATACTGCAAATATTAATTTCACCTCAGTCACCTAAACAAAATGTCTTAATGTAACAGTAATACAATACAACTTGGACTTAAAATTCAGTTTTCAAAGCTGTCATGCAATAATTGAAACATCTGTGTCAGCAAATGTATAAAAGTACAAAATAAGAGAAGACAATTCTTCACTATTCTTCATCAAACACTAATTTTTTGCATACATCAAGGATTCCGTATTAAAAAACCTGCAACTTCTAAAAGTCCTCCTTTAAAGTCCCCTCCTTTTAATCACAGTCCTCTCCATTTTTGCTCTAAGGAAGAATAAAATAGGACCGCCCAGATTAGATTATTACTATTTTACAAATGTCATTTTTCTTTAAAACAAATGTAACTGCAATTCAAAATACATGTAACAACTCAGGATTGCGTTTGCTTCCCTACATGTTTACAAGTAATTTGCGCAAAAAAAAAATTTAAACAAACCTGCCCAAATCAGTTCTTTACTTATTATCACACACTCTATTCAGCCTGATGTTCTTTTATTAAATAAAGAAACCACAGAATTGAGTTCAGATAGAAGAATCACTGATCACTAATAACTACAATCACTAGTCTCCAGAGGTAAATAAACATTTTAGTGTGAAGCAAGAACTAAACAGGAAAGAAAGGAAATACAAACATTTGTGGTGAACATATACCCTTCCTAATTAAACAAACTAGGATTTTACCTCTGGGATTTCAGATCATAGTGTATTGCTCCTCCAAAAGTCATAATTTGAAAAAAAAATAGAACCTGTGGTAGCTAATATTTACCAATAAAGACTTTTCCATAGAAAAATCTAGAAAGAGTTTGCTAGAGTAAGCATGCATTCTAAAGAATCTTAATCCAAATTCCAGCTCATGTTAGGATAAAGGGAAAAAAAAAATCACAAAGCATATCCCTGAGGCCTAGCCCTAATAACTTCGCCAGAAAACACCGTTCTAGGGAACATGGCAGTACTGCTACACAGTTCATAGAAATTTCATCAGTGGATCATTTTATCTGGCTGTCTGTAAAACAAAATTATCAATTTCCATCAGTAACTTTACTAAAGTTACGGATCAATAACTTGAATTAAGGTATTTCTCTCAATTCAACTGCGGCAAGTCCAAGAACAGGAGATCACACTGTATGTTAAAAAGCTCCTCCTTGGGCAGCCAAAGAATCAGGCACAGTATCTCATGGAATTGTAGCACATGATTCACATTCGAAAGGAGGGCAAAATCTCTGTGACATCAGAGAAGAGCTTTTTTGCGATCTCTGAACCATGCATCTGATCCTCAGTTTAAGATTAGGTAAACCAGTTAAAAGTATCCAGCAGTATGGTTACATCTGAACTACAAAGGGAAACATCCCCTTTCCTTTTCCATGTAACTGAGAGGTCCTTAAAGAAATAGAGCATCATTCCAGCCTTTCAATGTGGAAGAACTGAAAAAAACTTCGTTATTTAACAATTATTTAATCAAGTAGAAATCCTTCTTAATACCTGCAAGTATTTAGGCCCTGAAATATGGTATTTTATTATAGTTGCTATGTTAAAGCAGAAATTAAAGCATTATGTGGATAATTATGGCAGTATATTTGACCCAACAATGGAAAAATACTAAATGGCTGCAAAACACCACCAAATACAGAAGATCTTTTTTCTTCTCTATATGCAAATTTTGAAATTTCTTACAGAAGATGGAAGCAAGTGGTATTAGACATCTCACCCCATTCTGAAATACCTCTAGAAAAGTAAGCTACCCGTTCTCAACTACAACAACAATATCCCCTTCACAAACAGTACTCCTACCTCTCTCACTTTCCTTTGCTCCACTCCGAGAATAGGCAGAAGTTATACCAATAAGGCTGTTTGGTCTGTTTAGCTGACTTGAAGTTGATACAGAGCTAGTGGAGGTGGAGAGCGAAGAGGTGGATGATGAAGACGTTGAAGTTGAAGTTGGTCTATAGCGATGATATGGCTATTTAACAGAAAAATGTCAGAATTAATTTACCAAGATTAACAAATACAAACCCCAAGATATGAAAACATTTAACTATATTAATAATTCGTATAGTAGTACCAAAATTAAAACAATATAGCTGGAGTAAAGATCAATATAATTTCTCTATCTAAAGAGATTCATCCTGAAAATACCTCTTCAACAGTTCGGGAATATCTTTGTCTATAGTCATCATCCTTCGTTTCAGATTCTTTCTTTTCTTCTTGTTTTTCTTTGTCTTGTTTTTCTTTCTCCTCCTTTTCTTTTTCTTCATTTTCCTGTTCTCTTGTTCGAGTGGGACGACTTCTTCCTATAGTTTTTTCAGCTTCTTGAAGATCTGTCAGTGTTACACCCTGTGAAAACGGCCAGCAGCAGACACCATTTTAATATAACATTAGCATTACTGCAGATGATAAAATTACACAAATTTTTTAAAGAAAAAATTCAACTCAAGAAAATTAAATCTATCTATGAAGAAATAAATTTTACCTATATATAATACCTATAAGCTTTCCTCTTGAATCTTGGAACCAAACATCCCTCTGATTCGCGGCAAGTATTTGCTGTAATGCAATCCACCACAGACCCTCTAGTAGTAAGACAATTTTTAGCTGAACTAGTAGATACAGATTGCATAGAAGATCCTATAGAAATAATTTAAGAATCCACTAGATGCTTCCAATATGACTGTATGCATATTAAACAGTTCTGAAAGAACCCCAAAAATATAATACTCATATATTCACAGATGTTGATACTTCACAAATTAATTCCTTGCAACAGAATTTTTAGGTCAGCAACACTAAAAAGTCTCTTGCTATTTTGAGGCTAAAAACTAGTTTTGAAATAAGCTCAGAAAGCAAACAATTTTTTTGAAGACAGCTTTTCTCTACTATGCTTTTCAGGTGATATATCTTACTGAGACATTGCTCAAAACACTTTGTAATCTATTCTTCAAAGCCACTCTGCATCATATCAGTTATTTAATTGCTTTTAGTGTTGATAAAGTTTAATACAGTAATTCCTGGCAGCTTCCTCACTGTAAATACTCAGCAATAGTTGGCCTGTATTTGACCATCATTCAGGGCTCTGAATTAGTAAAAATATCTCCTGTATGATCAAGTTGTATCCAGTAGCACAGATCGCTCGTTAGGAAAGGTAACCAGAAGTATTTGAGGAGTTTAAAACTGCAATTATTTGAAAGTAACATCAGTAAATTATGTAGATATGGACTCAGCCTAAAAACAGGTAAGGACAATGGCTAGAGTATTTCTTTGTGCTATTTTATTCAGGGACTATTTGCTGATTATTCTCAGTTTGTCAGCAGATAGAGATTGGCAGTTGATCCACTGCACAAAGAGCGTTCAAATACCATTAGAGATATTCTATTTTGCTACTGCCACATCCTTCCCTGTGCTAGGATTGTGCTAGTTGTTGATAGATACTGATAGAAACTGGGGAGAACCTCCAAATATATCAGTATGTAAACTAAGAGAGAGAAGTACCGCAAGGAGACATGCAGTTAGATACTAGATTATTAGCATGCAATAAAAGACTCTTAGTATTTTTCCCTCCCCACAGAAACTAGAATAAAAACTTTTTCATATGTCATGAATCTTATTAGCCACCCATATGTTGATCAGCTCAATCATATTATCAACAATAGCCCATACACAAAAAAAAAAAAAAAAGAATTAGAAATGGAAACAAATGCAGTATGCTATGCCTGTTTCTGAAGAATTATGTTATGGGTATGTTTTCAAAAATGTAGAAGCTTTAGTAATACTATACCTGTGTGGATCTTCTAGACTGTCTTGCTTGCCTGGATCTAGCTTTTCTTTGGGACTCTGACTCTTCATCCCGTACTGGAGTGAGGTATGATCTGAAGAGTTAATTACAAGCAAAATTGGCACATGATAATTTTTGTACAAATGTATTAAATGGTCAAACCCCCCCTCCCTCCCCAAATCACAGACTGAAAACCAAAGCTGTCAGAAGAAAATATTTAACTATGTAAGACAGATTATATTTTAGACATTTCACCCATATCATATTGATCTACTTATCAAGACAGCAGCCTTAGAACTCAATTAAAATACAGAGTTTTCTTATTTAACTTAGATTTCTTTTTACCATTTTCTATAAACATAACTTCAGCTTTTTTGGTATTTCACAGGTCTTGCTAAGACAGGAGTAGAAGACCTCAGAGATTCAGCCAGTTAGACATTTATATATCAAATATGTGTGTGTATTAACTTTTAACATAACTTGTAAGCTTTTAGGAAAAGCTAAACATACTCCTAATGTAGAAAACCTAATTATATCATCTATTTCACCAGAAATTAAAAATCTCTGAGGAGATAACCACATTTTCACACGAATCATCCATGCTTTAAGTAATCCATGTCTTTTTGAAAAAAGTATTTTCTGACTGTCTCTTTTAATATATCATTAGTTAAGAATAGTTAAGAATCACTGGTCAATTATTATGTCATTGGCTGGTGATTATGCCATCATCTATTAACACCTGAATAATTTAAGTATGGAAAGAGTAGTTCTTTGCTAACCTAATAATACATTTGTTAGCCTCAGCACATACTAAAAACCATTCTGAAACAATCTTTTGAGTTAGAAAACTTCATTGACACAGACCTATGGATTATGACCTATATTCTACCCCTATTAAAATACTTACAATTAGCTGCTATACTTTAAATTTTGAAACAGCTCCCATCTTATGGCACACCTTAAAAAACCCACACTATGTTAATTTGATTTCCTTATCTGGTTCTCTTGGAAATAGCATTTTTGATTGACTTTCCACTTGTCAAGAATTCTATCCACATGACGAAAAGGGTGCCCGTTAGGGTGCTTTAGCTGACTTGATTTGAAACACCACCTACCTAGGAGGGTTTGACTGCAGAGCAGGTATCATCTTTAGGGCTTGAAAATTGCTATGAACTGTTTCACATAACTTGCTTTTTAGTAACTGCTGTACCTACACCTACCTTCCAATAAATCTGAAATACTTTAAATCACACTGAAAGAAAAGGAAAACTCTCAACTTTTCAGATGCACACTGCAGCTACAGCCAAGAGTAGAAAGCGCCCTTCCCTAGCATCCCTTGCATGTGCCACACATGCCTACCTATGCTGTATTATCTATGATACAAGGACTTAGAGACCCGAATTTGTCATTCCCTTCCCTGTTTCTCTAAACCAATCCTAAAAAATCAAATAAACAATATAGCTTCTTCAGCTATTACAAAACAATGCATCATTACATGTTTAATCAATAAAGGACTTTATAATATCTTTACTTTTCAAATATCCTTGAAATACTCTTCCAAACATACTTTCATTACTTAAGAAAATACATAGCATGTACTGTTTTGTATACATCCATTTTTTCATGTGCACAGAAACATATGTAGATACACACACATATGTATCTATCTGCATATATACAGATAGATACGCTTATATTTAGAGCACTACAATCTCAAATGCATGCAGCAATTATTCTGATTTTGATTTCTAGGGTTCATGGATATCCTAATATGCCATCAAGAAAGCACCTGCAGCAGTATGTTACACAATCAGCCCCGTCAGAGAAAACCAAGAAATTTCAGGCCAACTGCAGGTATCTAAAACATATGTAGTATATGCATATTAGTATACACACACTAGTGAGAGCAAACAAGACAACAAAAGCCTAATTCTAATTTTCCCTACTTTTCTAGCTGATATAAGACAAATAGCATTTGAATTTTAAAATCTGAACTATTTTAAACTATTTGTGAAAAAAAAAGCAGCATGTTTTTGGGTTTGCTTTTCTTTTGTTGGATTCAGTTCAAGTTTCATTATGAAAAATGCAGGTTCTGACTACAGTTGTTATTGAAATAGACTGTCAGCACATGTGTACATTTCCTGAATCACGGTGGGGAATAATACAAATATAAACCACATATCACAGAAGTTATTTTGTCTCAATTTTTGGTAGGAAGGAAGACTACCAAAAACGGACTACCCAAATTAGGCCTCAAGCTATACGGGATCTTTAAATGCTGCTGCCTTAAGTGAACCAAAAGAATGTAGTTGTCTTCTGTACTAAGGAACAGCTTCATTACCTCCCTAAACATACAGAGATACACATATCTGGCATTGATACAGAAGATACATTTCAAAACTACTACAGGAGCAACACAGAAATCTGAACTTGCATTTCAGCAGAAGGGTTAAAGGATAAACATTTATAAATATCCAGAAAAAGAACAAGGGAAAGCTAACAGGAATTAAAAATCTTTTGAAATCTTATTTTTGCTTCCATAAATACCAGGAAACACCTCTTTATGTAAAGAAATATGCACCAATCTTAACTCATCCTTCATATAACTGTGAACAGAAAAACCCACCATATTCTTAAAATAAGATTTACATCACCTTCTTACTCATTCTTCATACTGAGTATCTCTTAAAGCATTGCATAAAAAATTGTATGACTATGTTTCAAGTAGAAGAGACCCTAAATCATGCAATGAAATAAACAGAATGTGTTGGGTTCAATACTCTCTTCTCAATAATGCCAGGCATCCAAAATCATTAAAAAAATACTACACTGTAACTTATTAGCATACTGCCAGTGGCACACTGCCTCAATAAGCAGCAATATACCTGTAGTAATTAATTACTTACTCATTTTATTATTTTTAATTCAGTGTTTTACAGAGTTCCATTATGGGTATTTTTAAGAGGACTCATTTAATCTATTCAGAGAAGTACAAATCTGAAAATACCACATACCATATTAAAACCCAAGGCCAGGCAAAAACATACTTTACCAAAGTTTAAATTTCATGAATGGTATGTACTAGTACTAAGCTCTTAGATAAACTGAGGTACCAGTTGTTTTAATATATAGCAGGAAAACAACACTGCTTTTACACACTCTACTCTCCAAATCTGTGGTAACCAACACATTCCTTTAAATAAGAAAAAAAGTTGTAAGTTTTGCGTAAGAGCAACATTACTCTTAGGACCTTTACACACCTCCGTCTCTCCCTGACCTCTGATGTTGAGGACACAGTGCCAGAAGTAGCTGTAGTCATGGCTGTGGTAGTGGCTGTAGCATTTACAACAGATGGTGCAACAGGAACGGTCACTGCTGTAGGAACACTGTCCTTTTCTTTCTCAGTACTATCCTCAGCCCACAAACGATTTGAGGTACTATAGCATAACAAGCAGCAACACAAAAAAAGAGAAAAGGAAACAGCTAAACAATGAAAGCACTTTACTAAACAACTAATAACATGTAAATTGAGGGATGGATTTTTTTTAAGAAGCAAACTGAGAAATATCTCTACTATGAAAGCTCAGCTTGAGCTATTAAATTGAATAAATTAAGAATTAGCAGTTCACAATATCTGAACTTTAATTCTTCACACCCTTCTAACATTCAAATTATTCTTTTATACCAACGTGGCTTTCACATTATAGTAGAAAGCCAATCACAATTTTTGAGCCAAATTGTATAAAATCGAAACAAATTTAATAGGAAAGAGAAAAAATCCAGAGCCCCAGGATCTACTAAACAAGAACGCATGCACATACATAAGCACACAGTAGACCTGACAAAAAAACAAAAGGGAAAAGAAGTGTCTGGGTGCCATTACCTGCTTTGTACACCTGCTGAAGTAGAACCCGTTGTACTCTTCGTAGTAGTGTTTGTGCTGGCAGGCAGCGTTTTCTGAAGACCAGCAGAAGAGGTAACTGTTGATGCAGTACTTGGAACATTAGAACTTATCAAATCATCTTGTCTTCTACCAAAGGAGCCACTGAAGGAGAGACATGTACAATGGCTGCATTTATTACTTATATTTACTCATTAAAATATCACCAAGCTGTGACTGATCCATTAAATGGCTACTCATGTATTCTGTGCCTCAGCTGAGTCTTGAAAACTTCTGGTGCAAAAGAAGCATTTTCTTCATTGTTTCCTTGACTAGGACTTTTAATTTATGACTTCAGAGGGCATCAGAAGTGTCCCTTAGTCGCGACCATTTCTTCGCCAAAGAGGATAAAGAACGGAATCTCACTCGTTTACGTAACACTGTCTTGATCACATCTACTAAACTATTCATATAGGGCCCCCAGTGTCCCATTTTTAAACTGCTGTTTCACCCACACTGAATACCTCAGAAAATGCAGAACCTTTCTGCACAGCTTGTCAGGAAAGAAAATGTCATCAATATCATCACTCCTCTTATAATTTGAAGTCAATTAAATATACTGCCTCATTTTAAAAAATCTTTAATCATTCCCAGGAAGAATAACCTCCCACGCAGGTTCTTCCTTTGCTCTTCAAGCTATAAAGCAGACCTAGTGATTTTCACATTTTTATCCACTGGTTCTGTGTGAACAAATCTTGCATTACAAGGTCAGGTTATTTGCCCACGACTACACCTCAGAATCCACAGTCAGGACAGAGAAAGCATCATATTACTAACTGCAAATGCCTTAAGGAAAGATTCCTTTTTGTCATTCTGCAATTGATAATTTTTTGTACTATCAACTCTAGAATTACAAATAAAAAATAACGGTAAAAGGAAACACACTATAAAAGCACCACATGCAATTTAAAAGTGATGAGTACATTAGTACTCATCATATAGTTTGAAGACAGGAGTGTAAATACTGAAAAAAGCTAATACGCAAAGATTGTTCTCATTTATCAACTGTTGGTTGATATTTTCCATCCAGAACAAGAATTTGTGCAACATCTTTCCTAAACTTGAAGTTAGGAAAATTGAGGAGGCTTTTTTTTTAAAGGCAAGAGGTTAACAAGAAATAAATATCTATTATGCTGTATGAGAGACCCTGGTTACTCATAATATCAATGTCAAGACAAAAAAAATGCTAAGCATGTATCACATGCATCAGCAGCATGCACCAATATGTAGCTTAGTTACCTGACTCTTCTCTTCGATCTATTCACTTTACTTATTGTCCCACTAATTACAATGAAGAATTCAACTCAAATAGCTACATTGAAACTACATAATGCAGCAAAGTTAATCACGTATATGTGCAGCATATGATTCCTCCTGAGAAAACTGTGCAAATTAGGAACCAGCACACCTGAGAACTATTCTCATATTTACATAATTTACTTTGCATTCAAGTGAATTTTATGTGTTCTATAATGCTGATACCCAACATAGGTATGGTTTTAATTTACAATTAAGGAGAGCAGCCCAACACCTCCAAGATGGTCATGCAATAACCAGAATTCAACAGAGACAGTGTTTTCCCCCTTTTCAAATACTAAGTAGAATTGCTTCTATTTCAACATCTAAAATAATTATCTTTGTCTAGTAAACTCATCTGGAAAGAGTCAAATGAACCCCAAATTGAAATAAACAATAGGAAAAAGGAAATCTTTAACTTTAATTACATTGTTTACAATCAGCACAACCACCGCAACAGCATACAACTGCACATTTAAAACCAGCAAAACCATTCCAATACGTAGTTTGCAATTATTATGAACATTTCAGTATGTCACCATTCAATTTTAAAGTGTCCTTACAAAATTATTCAGTACTTGTTAACTTTTACGCTTATTTTGATTAAAAAAAATATGAAAAAATCCCACACCTTCTTTGATAACTTGTGTTTAATGATGTAGGAGCTTCATTCAAACTGTTTTTCTTGACATCTTCCTCCCATTTTCTCCTGGTGTAGGAACTACCACCACGTATTGAACTAGCAGACGAATCCCTGTAAAAGAGATTTTAGTTTAGCAAACTCACATTAAAGAAGGCTGTTCTTTATGTGAGCTGAACAGGACCTTTGAATTAAAATCCTGGATAACACAGTTAAAACAAACATAACTGAACAGGAATAAAATTGCTTTTATTGATAATCATTTTCAAGCCTCTGTGAAAGCCTCTACATTCATACTAACACCATTAGACATATAAGAAAGCAGCATCAAAAGCAAACTGCTAAAGAGGATTTAATCAATATGAAATCAATTGTCAGTTTTTATCTGTGGTCGTTGCTGGCTTTGTTTTTCTCAAAAAAGGAACACAACGACTTTCTGTTTGCTCCTGAGATTATCCAATGCAATAATGGAAATCTACTTGGGGTTTTTAATAGCTGATTTGATGGAATTTTTCATTCTTTGATATTATAAGATGTTCAAAAGCTGACAAGCCTTTAGAACTCATGACACCATAGACCAGTGTAAATAGGCTTGCAGTAGCCATTCCTGAGGGGCCTGACATGTATCACTAGCTGACATGACTTCATTCATAAGGAATTTCCAGACTGTTGTTGCAGTTTATAGCAGCAAGGAATAACCTTGCAAATATCTACTTAGAAGAACTATCCTGAAAACTGACACAAAAAACCTGCATTTCTAAAAAAAAATGTCAGCTCAAGATTTGAAGTTCAGACAGAAGGAAGAATAAAACATGTCTTTCACAAAACTACATATATAAGGCAACCGGGTGTACACGGAAAAATAAATCAAAACTTTGAAAATATGTATTTTATGTTCAGATACCTCTGGCCATCAGAATGTACCTCTTTTTCAATGAAAATTTATGTTAGCACTTCTGCAGCTGGAAACAACTTTAGAAAATGATGAAACAGACTGATGTAGTGTTATTTCTTACCAGCAAAGAGAAACACAAATTCTGAGATACCATTTACCACAGAAAGGTCCTGCTGCATGACAAATTTTTTATAATTACTCAAGGTTTCACTTTTCCAAGACAGTATAGCACTTTTGTTGTAGGACTGGCTACTCAACTCAGGCTGGGTGTCTGAGATTTGTTAATCTAGAAGCCCAGCTGGGATTCATCTTGAAGTCATTTCTACCACTCACACTAGGATGTTAGCTAGGATTACACTACATCACCAATTCACAAGCAGGTGTTATGTAGAACAAGAACCCAGCATTAAGCTAAGCAGGAAGGACAAAGACCTTTGACAAAGGCAGTGACCCTAATAATTTACAAAGGTACCTGTAGGGCAGATGGCTAAATTCTCAATGTAAACAAGGTCAGAATAAATGTCAAAAATCTCTTACGGCTTTAGGCAGGCTGACTTGTCTGCCACATCATACAGCAGGCAAAGTACTGATGCCTAAAAGCAAGCTTCATATCTGGTACACCAAGGCAGACAGAAAGTTCTCAGAAAATCAGTTGTACTGATGAGCACTGGAACTAACAAGACTGGTGACTGCAGTTAACCCAACTGTTAATTGCATATGAGAAAAACTATAGTATTGCTGATAACCACTTCTGGAACTGAGTCTGTGAATAAGTCAAGACGGGCACATCAAGGACACAAATAAAGCTCAACACTGAAGAAAATCTTAATCCCTTTGTTAGAAGCAATAACAGCTTCTAAGGAGTAAAACTGAATGCAATATTTATTTCAATCTTAAGGTATCACCTAGCTATCATAATTTTTGGAGAACAAGAGTTTTTTAGAAGATAACAAAGGCATAAAAATTGAAACAATAACCATCTCTCTATAAACAAACCAAAATTGACAAACTCAGCCTCAAAGAATGTAGTAGTTCAGAGAATGATAGCACAAACAGAAACTCCAAATTGCCCCATTACAGAAATACAGATTAAAAAACACCTGGCCAACTAAAATGAGAAATGCTAACAAATTACACTGAACTTTAGGGGAACATGAGATCTGAAATATCCCTGTTTCGAAACAGAATTTGTCACCCCGAGACTAAACTTAAGCAACTTCCTGCAAGCATAAAGATAGTATTTGTCTTGTGCTTGCATTGAAACAAACAGTTCTCAAGAACAGCAACAAAGACAAGACATTCCTCTTCAGGCATAAAGAGATTATCAATCCTACAGACAAGGATTACAACAGCACATTTTGAGCAATGGAAGGATTTTCAGTTTAGGTCATCCAATATTCAGCCATCTAGGCATGATCCAACCAAAAATAAGGCATTATGGAGATCTCTAAGTTTTGCACTATGCATTCTACAGTAACTGCAGAAAAACTGCAGTATCCCAGTAGAACCTCAACAAAGGAGAAGTGAAAAATAGGAAGGTTCTGACTGTGTAAATATGCCATGAAAGTACCCCAAATCCTAACAGGTAGCAAGCCTATGCACCTAACTATTTGTTTCTTTCATTCTGAAAGCTACAGAAGCAATAGGAGCAAAGAAAGTAAAAATCTCCAAAAGATAATGAAAGGTCAACACGTAAACAAGAAAAGTAGAAGAACTGCTAATCTAAGCTATGATTTCTATGTGGGTGTGGCACAATATGGTTTAAAGCGAAGTCTGTAAAAAACACATAATTTTATTATAATAAAAAGTAATAATGTAGCCCAGCAGCCATACTTTGTGACTCAAGACAAAGTAGTAAAATACTTTTAGCACCCTTCAGTAGCTTACAAGTTTAGGACTTCATATTTTGGACTATATTTATTTTATTTCCCAAGACAACACTCACTGCCCACTTTTGCTCTTGTCATAGAATAATCTGGACTCTAGAAAGGGTCACTATAATTTACAAGATCAAAAACCTTCAGGAATTGGACTGCCATATGGATTAGCATAATCTATGCAGCTGGATAATGCTATAAATCAACACTGTTTTAAAATATCTAAGTTTGTCAGGCACTCTAAAATAATTTAAAAAAAAACCACCAAAACTTCAGAGTCACCTGTTTTCTTTTTCATCAATGTCAGAGGTACTGGCCAGCCGTCTTGGTATTGTAGGTGCAACATATGCAAGTCGAGTTCCTTTTCCATCTTTCTCCTGAAAGACATGCATTTTTTATTAAGTGCTACTGTTATTGATTATCTTGTCTGGAAAATCATCATCATGACAACTCCAGCTGTATTTATTGTGAGCCAATTATACAAATGAGTTTTAAGCTTTAGTTAAATATCATAAAAGACTACAGAAGGAAAAGGAAACTCTTAATGTTTCCATTCTAGTGATGCTAATGACTTGATTTCTCTTTTTTCTGCTTCACTGCAGTACAATTCCAACACTGATTCCTGAAAGCAACTGGTTTAGTATTTTTATATAGTACAATACATTATTAATCTTTAAATCATATAAACGTCTGTATCTGAAATAGAACCATAAATTCTATTTTGTTCAGCTACCTGAACAACACTTGGTTCACTTGGTTCAGTTGTATCCATGCTTAACTACAGAAGCAATTTCTGTAAGTAAAAAATCACTATAAAATGAAAAAATGAAAGTGAATATTAAAGAGACTTCTTTTATTTATAAGATTCTTTCAGCATCATTCTCCAAGTGATGCAAAAGCTATCAAACCTCTGATGTCCCCAGATTTTAAAAACTACTACTAGACTTGCAAGTTCTAAAAAGAGGTTAAATGGCAGACCTATGTAACAGGTCACCAGACACTGAAGGTACATATTATACTTTGAGAGATACTACAAAGAAACTCCATTTTAACTTTTTGGAATTTTAGTAAAGAACAGATGTGTACTACAACCTTAATTCTAAAATACATCATTAACACCTATACTAAGAAAGGTATATAAATTCCTCAAAATGTTGTTTCACCCTGAAAATTATTACCTTTTCTTTGTTGTCCAGTGAAGAGGAAAGTCTAGGACTTGATGCCGAACGCATAACACCTGCGGAGTCCTTTTCTTTCTGAGCTTCTTTGGAAGCAGTAATCTCTGCAAGCGCACCATAACTACCAGTTTTTCTAAGACCCAACCTCCATGAAGCAGGAGATTCATCTTTCCTCTCTTCATCTTTGGGAGAAACCTTGGTTGTAGATGTTGGAAACTATAAAACACATTAAAATGAATTTACATGATTAATTTACATTACCTGTGGTAATTCATGCTCCTTGCAGAGATTTGAGAGCACAACTATTTTTAATAATTGTAAGTGCTGAATTCATAGGGAAGTTGTAGTGAGAGGCAACCTATGCACTTTTCTCTTAAATTAGTCAATGAGATAAGAAACGTAAGACTGATCAAGGATTACTACTCCTCTAAAAGTTAGCTTACAAAAACCCACGCTTTGTAATACACGCTGAGAACTTGAGATACAAACTTAGAAACATGCACATCTAGTATTAACATTTTGATTAAATATGTTATTTTGCAACCTGTACATAAACCTGTGCACACAAGAACCTCACCATAGATTTTTCACCCTTATTGGGCACAAGAACAATGCCAGTTTTGCGCAAGCCCTGCCTCCATGATGCAGGATCTACTGACTCCACGACAGGCATGATAGGAGGAATGAAATCATACTAAAGCCAATTAAGACAAGACAAAGATGAAGATTGAAAGAAAGGAAAACAGAAACAAAAGGTTGTTTTAACACCATATAGTTTGTTCCTAGGTTTATATTATGTAGCTCATTACAGCACAAAATACAAAAATGCAGTAAGACATTTAAAACCTTAATAACAGATTCCAGCTAAACCTAACACAGCCTGTTTAGCTTATTCAGAGACAGAATTACAGCTTGCATAGAAGAGAACATCAAAGCCTGTGACCTTACAAGTTCCACAGCCTAAATCCTCACACTATTGAGAATACTGGAAGATTCACACTAACATACCCCTTATCTTCTTACCATATATCATTTCTATCCCTTAATGACATCCCACACTAGAGCAGCTATTCTCCCAAACTTGCCTTACCTTCAGTACCTGCAGTCAGAGAGCAGCATTATGGAATGCCATGTAGACTGAAGAAAACCTGACTTCTAGCTTAGTACACTGCATCTGCATCCCTTTGTGGGCACATATAGTTTGCCCATCTCTGATGTAAAAGAAGTGCAGCTGCAGCAGCACAGATGGTGCAGACCCAAAAAGGCAGGTGCAAGCATAGGTGCAACACATAGAGTGCTGCTTTAACTTCATTGGTAAAAACAGTTTAAAGACTTTTTCTTCACTGATAGGAGCTGTAACTGCTCCTTTAGATCACATGTACCTGCTCTGCTACAAGACAGTTTTGATATGATGTACATTTATTTTGTAGCTACAGATGGCCCTGAGCTTTTCACATAGTATTAGTAAGATAACTACGGTTTACTTTTAGCCTGCACCTTTTACCTATAAGACCAAAATATAAACCATTAATTACTGCGTAATAAAACTAAAAGTGTATTGATGATTTGTAAAAGGTTATAATTTACCTTAAAAACAAGCTCATTTCCTCTCTTATAAAAATATCCCCCCCATATCATTAAATCATATACCTTTATCTGTTACATTAAAGTGTATTTTGTAAGATAAATCACTATTAGATTCTACTGTGAATATGAAAGTATAACCCAGTAAGCTCCCAGGAGCAAAATACACTACACACTATTCTCTTAGTACTATGTCTTTTCTCTCTACTGTGGCTTCAGTGTATCACAGCTACCATTTCTCCTGAATATGCTTTTCAGAAGCATCAGTAGAGGGTTACACTCTGATTATGACGTGTATAGAGAAGTTGTAATCAATGACAAATGAAGACTTACTGGCTTACAATCTGGTTTTCTCTGATATTCTAAAAGTTTGATTTGTATATTGCCTTCTGACTATGTATTATTATCTACAGCAACTTTTTCCCCAGGCATACCTATCTTCCCTTTGCCAAGTAAAACTAAAATTAATTTGAATTAACTTTTCTTGTAAAGTTACAAGCTGTAAAAAGCTTACAGCATGGAATATGGCTTTGCTAGGGGTTGTTTTGAGCAGTGCATTGAATAAGTCATGTGTCCTATTATTCAGCTCTTCCATGAGGTCCTAACCGTATCGGAACAGGAGTGAGACCTCCAGCACTTTGTACTTCTTATTTCAGGTATCATTTTCAACTTCTGTGCCAAAGCACTGGCTGAATGCTTCAAGAGACTCCTGAAAGTCACTTAGTCATGCCTGCCTCCCTTGAATTAAGTGCATCAGAAATACAGGCACAGAGATCCTAGAACTGTACCTTTTAGAAATTCTGGAGTATTCTGGAGGAGTCTGACATGGAAAAGACTTTCAAAAGATGAAGCTCAGCTTCAGAAAAAAACAAGAACTCCACTCACTGTATAACAGATTTTTTTTCTTTTTTTAGAATGATCTTACATTCACCTATTCAAAATTAAAAAAAAAAAAAAAAAAGAAATGACCAGTTTCTGGGGAAGAACAGAAAGTATTTTAACAATCTGTGCATATTTTAATCAATTCACTGGTTAACCAAATCTACCACTTACACTAGAATCAAAAAAGATATGCTTACATAGAAAAAAGAAACAGAAAATCATGAGAAGGGTATTTTCTTTTACCTTCTTAACAGGTGATGTAGGTGCCCCTTGGCCACCAGCTACTGAAGGCGCTGTCACAGCTACTGATGCTGATTGTGTACTTGTGGTATTTGCATTATTAGCTGCCAAGGTTTTGGTCTTATCTGCAAAAATATTTACAAGATTTTTATCTTCATTTTTCACTCACAATTTCATCACCTTTACAACACAGAGTTGAATTTCTATCCAACAGATTTGACAGTTACCTTTACGAACAGCATTTTATTATTTATTCCTCCATGTTTTCTCCCTCACTCCCAATCTGTATCTTAGCAAGGCCCACCTTTTTTTCCAAGAGGTTGTACATGTAACAATTTTTTTGTATTCATCAAGTGTTAACACTCAGAGATGAAGAGACAGAACCACAGAATCGTGCAGGTTAAAGGCGACTTCAGGAGATCACCGAATTCAACCTTCTGCTCAAAGAAGAGTCAGTACTGTCTATGGACCATGTCCATGAGCCTTGTCGTTCAAGGCTTTGATGAGCAACGTCTTGGAAACCTCTGGAGACAGAGATTCCACAGGGAGGCATGTTAGCATTTAATCTGATCTCATTAATGCATATAAATTTTTCAAAGGCAGGTGTCGAGGATGGTGCCAGACTCTTTTTGGTGGTGTCTAGCGACAAGATGAGGAGTAATGGCCATAAACTAAAACATAGGCTCCACTGCAGCATGAGGAAGAACACTGAGAGTGGCAGAGCATTGGAAGACGTTGCCCAGGGAGGCTGTGCAGTCTCCCTGTCTGGAGACATTCAAATGCACCTGGATGCTTTCCTGTGTAACCTGCTCAAGGTGATTCTGCCTTGGTAGGAGAAGTTGGACTTTATTTCCAGAGCTCCCTTCCTACCCTGACTATTCCTGGATTCTGTGATTCTGAAATAATTAATTCAAACTACAGAAGGTAGGTGCCAATTCAAAGGGAAACATTTCTTCTCCGGTAACTATGTATGTTGAGTTCAAAGAAATAATTAACTGTATAGAGAATGCTGTCAGGAATTCTGGTCACCAGAATGAGCTGAGGCAGGGACTTGACTTCCAGAACACTGATTTTCCATTTGCTTCATTCCTTCTTTGTCCCTTTTCTTACTTAATTTTCACTGTCTACCCTCTTCTGCTTTGCCCAAATTTCTTCCTCTGTCCATGGTTTATGAACCTTAACCCTTCTTACACAAACATACAGAAGATGTCATGATTGTGATAACAACTGCTGTCACTGCCCTTGCTTGAGTCTCATGTTACACAACGCTTCTGTTTCACCTCCTGAAACTGCACATTGTTTGGGATGGGATGTTGCCTCCTATCTGTGCAGTAAGAAGCAACATGGGGTTCAGTCCCCACTGGTTTTGGCCCTACTATAAACACATCTTTACATTGACATGACCCATACAGCATAGGAGCAATTACTTTAGAAAGTATTCAGTGTTTTCATGCAGTGTTCTCACAACTAACATTTAAATTCAACAAAGTACTAATCTACAACTAGAAATTGCATAATCAAAGGTATTGCTGTTACACACTGGTTTTAATTATGGATATAGTTGAACAGATGTTTTGAATATTAGTTATGCAGTAAACAAACACAAATATAAACAGCTTATATGACCAATGGCACTTAATGAAAAGTTCTTTTTAAACACAAGTGAAAAAAAAGGTGGTAAAATTCTAGGTGATAAAAAGCGAACAAAGCAATGTGGACTGAGAGTACGATTTGAGATGATGCACAAGCAGATCTGATAGAAATCTGTGAATGAGTAATACATCTTTAAAATATACAGAAGTTACCAGAAGTGAAAGCATGGAAGGAGAAAAATGGATTTTTCACTACTGTATTCAAAAATAATTTCTAGAACAGCAAGAACATAGTTGTATGCATGACTGCGCTAATATTGACTAATTTACAAGAAAAAAGAAACTGTGTCAGACAAAGTAGGTTACAAAACCTGAACTGTTGAAAATGTTATTTTTCATCTTGTTTCCCTGTCCTTTGCAATACGTTACTTTGATATTCGTATTTTCCTTCTTGGTCTTACGGACAGAAGTGCATTTATTTTTGAACTATATTCTCATGTAACCAATGAAACAAGATGTAAGTTTTAGGAAAACATTTTAAGTATCCCAAGGGATTAGAAATCACAGTTTCCAGTACTTCAGAATATTGAACACTGTTAAAATATTTCAGCCAGAATGCTCCTTTTAACAATATGATTTTTCACTAGAAAAATCTTTCACTACCTTAAGCTGAATAATAGCAAAAAAAGGGAAAGTACAGTCTTGGAACTTAAGAGATGTAGCTCCACAGGGAAAAGCTTAAAGTCTATCTTGCCAAATAAAGTATGATAAAGCCTTGTTGATATTAAAACCCCTGAAGTTTACATAAATTAATTCTTGTGTCACAGTCAAATTTTCCTGGCACAAACTAACTGGCAATGAAGAGAACAGTTACCAGAGCCATAAAGTTCAGCAGACATTACAGTCAGCTTAGTGACAAAGAAATTACTACATGTTATATATTATAAGTAGTCTGAGTTTAGCAAAGCTCAGTAAATAACAGATGCAAGTACACTAAGGTAAAAGAGTAATTACAAAGCTTGACAGACTTTTTTTTTCAGCTTAATACCAAAATGCTGGATTATTTCAAAATATAAAAAAATAATTAAATTATAATAGAAAGTTTGGTTTCACAAGTTATTTTTACTTCTGCCTACATTAAATGCTTATGATAGATTGGCTAGCTCTAAAAAGACCTTCTTAGTCTTACCTTTTCAGGTGAAGAAATCAGAATGTATTAAAATGAAAATTGGCACCTCACCAGAAAGGGTTACTTATTTTTAGAAGTTTAAGTATAAAATATTAACATGCTATTTCTAATGACATCCATGTCTATATCTTGTATTGCTGCATTGCAATTCTAACGTATGTTCAATCCTAATAAAGAACATCTTTAAACACTTACTGCCAGACACTTGTTTTCTGGTTTGAAAGGAAAAGATACTATTCTGTTCTTGTATCAGTACTTGCTACTCTGGTAATTGTTCAAGAAGAAAATAACCCACTAATTCCATTTCTCAAGAGAGAAATAGAGAGTAATGTGCATACAACTTTGGATACAGTGCAAAACTTCTCAAAGAACATTTCTCTTGAACTGAACTTATATATGAAGTAACAGTTAACATTATAATAACACCCTTAAAAATTTATCTCAGTACACACTGAAAATACATGCACTACTACTTTAGGAATAAATGAGCCTCATTAATTGGTAAATACTTCAGGATAAGAACAAATGAGAATGTCTGCACTTCTGCTGATCCAATCTCTATACCAGTCTCACAAGCAAATACTGCTACAAAGTCTTCATCTCTAATTTGATCTGTCTTTTTCAATGTTTCTGACATGCTACTTCAAGCTTATATTATTATATCTATTTAATTAAAAGCATCAATTGTTAAGTAGCCAATCAAGTAAGCTGGTTAACAGGTTTAACTTAAGTGGCCACCAGTAAAGACATCCATGTAATACATCTGTTATGATTTGACTTTAGATATCTATAAACCTGCTTTAAAATGGATGGAAACTTAGTGAAATACAGAAGAACAAGTGAAATGTAACATACTTAACTCTGCATCATGTGATATTAAATAAGTAAATTTATTAAGTAAATATTTAATGAAAGGAAATGCTCCAAGTAACACACCTGTCTCTGCTTCAGATTCTGAGTCATCATCCTCTTCCTCTTCACTAGAACAACTGGATTCATCCTTCTTTCCTTCCTCTTCTTCATCTGCTTTCTCTTGCTCCAGAGACTCTATACTAGATGCATTCTTTTCTTGCTCCATAATCAGTGTCTCCTTACTGAGGTTGAAAAGAGAAGTATCTACTAAGTACTGAAAAATTTACTAAAGCCTGTTAAGTAGGACTTCGTGACAGTTGTAAAGTAATCTTTTTTAAGGGTTTATAATTTTTCCTATTTTACTTACTTTTTGAATGTTTTCTGTGTCTGATTATTATCCATGTTGGCTGTGGATTCAATTAGGGGAGACTTCTTTTCACGTTTTTCACTATGAAGCTTCAAAACATAGAATGATGTAGGTTAATTGCTAGAATGGTATCAGTCTGACAAAACTACAAATGGAGGGAAATCTCTAAATACTACAAACACTAGAATGTGTATAAACTTTCAAAGTATGAAAGCTCAAAGCTCCAAAAATCTCAGAAACTGTTATTACAAGATGCTTATTGTTGATACTTCAGATCATAAAATGCCCACTGGACAAGGCAAGCAGCGAATGACCTTTTTTCTTCCAAGGCTTTTTAGCCACTATCGTTGACCAAGTAAGGGCATAAAAGACCTTTTGAGATGCCTGTGGCATCACCTGAAATGAAGTTCCAAATTTAAAACATTGGTTTTAATCTATATGCTGGATAAGTTGATACCATAATCATATGTATAATAAACTGTAACACACACATATATATATATATATATCTTTATATGCACAAGGCCTACCAGATTCTGCTTCTTTTGTAACTCTTCTAAATATCCTAGAATATCTTCATCTGCCACATCAAACGCTGTCTGACCCTGGAGAAGGGGAAGAAGTAAAACACCATAATTGTACAACAGAATTTAAATGTAACGGACTACGATGTCTTCTCATCACATGATGACGCAAGTTAAGGAGCACATTTAGAGAGAGAAATTGGAAAATATAAATCATGCTCTATTGCAAACTGTTAGTCTGTCAGTATTTGAAAACAATTCTGCAATATTACTTTTTTTGGGGGGGTGGTAATTGAAATTTACAAAAAAACCCCATTTATTAACTGATGAGGTAAACACATTTTTAAGTGATAAAGACATGACAATAAAATTTTGCCGTCGTTTGAGGGAAAAAAAAACCCCACTATAACTGAGAATTAGATTGATGAATATAATTCTCACAGTATTAGTTCCAAACAACTGTTCATAATGGCAGTTGAATGGATGAATCTGGAGCAATTCAGTATCCTGCCCATCTCAGACTATCACATACAGCTTGATCTTTTAAAGTTGAAATTATTTAAGCAAGTTAGACTAAATTCAAGTAGTCATGCTTTCACATTTTACAGCAAACCTGTATTTTAAAATTTACATTCCATTTAGAAAAGATCTGCTACAGCCACTTGTTCTTATTTCACCTCAGTGTATCACTTCCATGGGACATATACTTGAAGGCTGGAATCTAGGCAAAGTCCTAGATTCACTGGCATAAATGCAGCTGCATCAACGTGCTGGGTGGACTTACTGAGATGTTGGGAGGATCATGACAAGATCAGTCTAGTAAGTACTTCTGTACAATAACCAGTAATAGAAACAGACCTGTCATTTAAAAGTGGCCACAGCAGCTTATAAAAATAATGAAAGGTGTTCCTATTTGTCTGTGCTTACTTCAGTTTCTCAAAATGTTAACTAAAGGCAAACTTATTCCTAATAACACTGTGAAGACTCTCTTAATTGGTTAGAAAGACTGAACCTTTAAACCACTAATTTTCACATCCATAAAGCTTCAGATCATACAGCAGAAGCACATGCAGCTTTCAACTACCATTAGCCAAAACAGCTTGAGGTCTTCTGCCATTTGAACTATTATCACAAGTTTATATTTGCATTATGACTACAGTTTTTAATGTGGCCTTCTAAGTAGCTATTACATGGTAATTAGAGCTACTATGACCACAAAAAGTCACTTTGCAAAAAACTGTTGCAGCTGGAAGGTTACAGCTTAAACACAAATCTGCAACAGTTGATACCCAAGTGCCTAACAATAATGGCTGAGTTCTCTGAGATGCTAAGCTCATACAACTGAAACCAAATCGTGAGTTTTTAAACCCCAAGTCTCCAAAAGCAAAAATGCTTACTAGCTTACTTAAGAACAGACAAATCTTTCCTAGCTCACAGAGACAAGCCCATATACAAACAAAACCAGCTGACATCTCTCCACGCCTCCTTTTTTCTTATTCTTGTCCAGTGCATTCGAAGATACTTTTATGAGAGTGCTCTCTAGTGTATTGCATCCATATTTTCACAACGCCAGTAAAAAGTCTAACACATAAATTGGACGCAGAATAGAATCTATCTGTAAAACACACTGCAAAGAGAAAAATGAAAGCTCAGCACTTACACAGCTGAATGAAAAGGTTTGGATCCTTTCAATGGCTATGTGACTCATGAATATATTTGTGTCTATTTGGAGCAACATCTTGCAAAGCCAGCAAGTTACACAGGCCATTGCATAAAAGTCAAAGAAACACAGCTTAGAAAGAACTCAGGTCATATCCAGGGGGTCCAGAGATGCCTGCGAGTTTCTTCCACCACACCCAAATCAGCATAGTATAGTGACAACTCTTTAGTATATCAACACAAGCTGATTTTATGAGTCGAAACACTACCCAAAGGTATCATCATCATCTTCAGAGATCAAGTGAAAGCCTGAATGCAATCTATCAAATCACTAATTTTGTACCTCTGAGATGTCAACAAACTCTTTCTATTGTGAACTTCCATGTCAGAGATTGCATGGATCATTTAATATAGAACTAAGCATAAAGTCGGCCTAGCAAATTAATTTAGACAATCAGAGAATTTAGTTCTGAACACAACCATGCTGTTTTGACAAAACATGCATTATATAAAGCTCCACGTACGGTAAACAGCAGTTTATCATCACTTTTCTTACCCTGGCTTCTAAAGTCACTTTAGAGACCAGAACTTTGTATCTTGACAAGGATTACATAAAAATCCTACCACTTTGTTGACAGCCTCCATATCACATAGGTTTTCCACTAAAATGCGACATGCTTCTTCTTTACCCCAGTGAGCAGCAGCATGAAGTGGTGTCCAGCCATCATAATCTTTAATATTTACATCGTAGTGAGCCTGTATTAAAAGCCTGAAGGAATTAAAAGAAATAGATCTTGACAATGCTGACAGGGATAAATAGCTTTTTGTAAAAATCATAAAATTGTTCTATGATAACATTTTTCTCCTTTTTTCTCAAAGATATTTTGGTTGGGCTATTGACAATTGATTAATTTTACTTCTCACAGAAACAACTGCCTTTTCATTGTTGAGTAGGTATATGTATTTTAAGGAAAATTCAAGAAAAAGAGCCTTCTCCATTTTCTTCTCTATTCCTCTTCAAAGACCATTGTTTCTATACAGTTAGGTATTTTTCTCAGTACATGCAGTAATAGACAAAAGTCGATTCATGGAAAAGAGTTGTAAAATGTAAAAAACTGTTAGATACAGTGCTCTTATTACTAAACTATTAAAACCTCCTTCCATTCTAAAATTAGCTGCTTGAAACTTTCATCTCCTGTCATTAACTTTTTGCAAAAATCTACTGTTTGCATGCTTCAACTGTTCTCTGAGAGGGAGCAGAGGTCCTCAAAGACAGGGCCTGCTATTCTGCCTCCATTCAATGCTCACATTCAGCACAGTTCTCAGGTGAGCAAAGTGACAAAGGACATTAAACCTAACAAACATTTTTACGTAAAGGGCTAACAGCTCTCTGAACCACTGTCCATAATTGTTAAAAATCACATAACAACTAACTATTCTTTTCAAAAAATTCTCACTTTCTCAAGAGCCAATATACTTATAGTAATACAGCTGCAAAGTCTTGCAGTCTTGCATACAATATAGAGCACACATTTTTTATAATCTGAAGGAATCACAAGAATTGCCTGCACATATGTCAAGCCTCTCCTAGGAAAAGTATATGGATTGGACTTCAAAAATGACAATAACTGAGGGAGCTAAAAAGCACCTGAACAGTTACAGATACAACTCCCTTACAGACACACCCTGCTACTCTAAAAAAGAAATTACTCTTTTCCACCAGAATAATGTGTCTTCATTATGTTGAAGCATCAGGGTTTTTTGAAACAGAACTCCCATTCAATAAATTGCTCTGCAGAACTTAAAGGCACCAATACTCACAGTCAGGATGTGTGCTCATGTTCATTCATATTATAGTATGCAAGTGCTCCTAGCACTGCTAAAGCAGTCAAATAAATTTACAATCATGTTAAAGCAATGCATTATTAATTATGCTTTACTACAATAAAAGTAGAGCTTTGATGAAAAAGAAGTTAAATCTGTTATGATATATATTGACATTACATTAATGAAAAGTGGTGAATTAGGGGACACCAGAAGCCTAGATCTTTCCAGTGAAGATTTCAAGAGTCAAGATTTTCAACATCATCAAAACACAATATTAAATTATCTGGTTTTTAAGTGTAAAAATTTTAGCCTGGATTACAAACTCAGCTTTATGTATAGAAATAAATATGGTGTCTAGAAAATATGCAGCAACCAGGATGCTAACTAGCATTATAAAATGCTCTTAAGCTTGTTTACATAGATGGCTTGAGAAACAAGGCAAGTTTTTTATGAACTTTCTTCTCTTAAGTAAGTATTCAGGCTGAACATGTATACTGTATTCGTATTTTGAATGACTTAAAATAGAAAGCTAACATCATGATTTATGAGTGCTTGAAAACATAAAATTAAACTTTGAGAACAGATCTTTCTAGAGACTGGGATTTTCAAGATACACTCCCTAAGAGTCAGAAGTGCCCAATTCCAAGCAGCATTATATTAAGACAATAGAATATGAAAAAGTTAAACCACACTCACTTTAAGACTTCTGTATAGCCCTTAGCAGCAGCTACATGAAGTGCTGTACCACCAGATTTTGCATGCCTGACATCATTTATATGGCCGCTGTTGAGCCACTGTCTTGCATCTCTTAGCATTATTCGTTCTTCTTCTTTTCGAGCTGATTCTATATCAACCCCTAATTCAGACAGGGAGGGGGAGAGAGGAAGAGAAGACAAGAAATATTTTACTTCAAATATTTAAATTCAATTATGTAGCAAATCTTATGCCACATTTATTTGGTAAAATAAAAACTAAACAATCTGAATAATGTTCAGAGTTACATACGAGTATCTTTTGGAAGATGAATTCCAAGGTTATAGAAACATCCAATATTTTAAAACAGTGTGCATGCACAATGCATTTTCTAACAAAAGGAGGAAGTAGGGGAAAGAAGGATTATAAGTAAATAATAATAAAAATAAATCTATTAAAACTCTTCAAAATCATTCTTTTAAGAATGTCTACCATCACAGTAATAATCACTGAAGTCATCTGCTAAAAAAAAGAGAGAAATTCTATTTTAATTTTCTAAGCACCACAAAGTGAGTCTTTGTTGATGTATCTGTACAAAGTAGGAAATGGCTGAAGTTGTTTTACAAACAGATCTTTACGGGCAGAGAAACAATCTCTCTTCTCAACACTGATGACAAGATGGGGCTACATCTTTTATACTTTCTAAAGCATTTCTGGTTTGTCTCCTATCACTGTGAATCAGAAACCTTATACACAAATAGCTAGTGCTTTGGATATTGCACTTCATAGCTCTACTAAGAAACCAACAAAAATACTGAAAACTTTATTTACAGTATGTCTCACAAAAAAAATTCATACACTGATAAAGAATAGCAGCCATAGTCTACCATCATCACAAGTATAGGCATCATGTTAAAGAGATGGAAATAAATTACAGACCCTGAATGGGCAATGCAAACATTTTTGTAATTACTACTACATGGAGAAAACTTAAGAACGTAGCAGGAAAGAGGTCTTGAAAAGAACTTTGTATGACCATAATTCTGTCTATGATGACTGAATGGTGACAACTTGTAAGGAAAAGCAATTTACAAACTGTGATCACCAAGAGCACAAATTGTATCTGCGCTGACCGCTAACAGAAAATTAGTGGCTCAGCCTCCAGTGAGATGTTTTTATGTGTATGATTTCTCTAATCTTACACACTGGTATGCAGGGACTTGGGAGATATATACTGTAAAATTTCATGCTAAGGAAAATCAAAAGATAAAACTTCACCAAGAATCATAAAGTAATTGAAGCAGGTTAAACATTCAGTGTTCTGAGGTGTTCACCAAATTCCTAGACTCATTCAATTTACTGACCAGCAAAATCACTTTCATCTTGACAATTTAGGTAAACATGAACAGAATTACATTTTACCAGAAACTGATGAAAAACCATAATCTGGAGGCTGAGTCTGCAAGATACAGGAAGACATACAGGGCTATTGAAGGACTCAGCAGAGGAAAAAGCTAAAAAACTTTCTCAGGATGACAAATATGAAGAGCGAAGACTAGCAGCTCTGAACCAATAATGCATTGATAATCGCCTATTCTCATTCCTCGGGAAGCTCCTACATTTTGATACATGAATTACTGCAAACTGCAAACTGTAACTTCGTGGGCCTGAGCATCTGCTTTGCCTTTCAGAATGACACAGCAGTGATCAGCAGATCCCGGGACAATACCCTAGAGTACAGTCATTTACATGTCAGTGTTACCTGCAAAACACTGCTATGCAAATAAATAGCTTGTATTTCATCATTTCTTAGTCACATTTACGTCCATTCCATTTTTGCATGCCCAAAGTCCAACTGTGAATCCTTATCAGCATGAGAAACCTTCTCCCATCTGAAGAATCTGAAAAATTCCTATCAGTGTAAAACTGTTCATGTATGTGGCTGGTTGTTTCGAGGCACTTTTGTATAAAGGAAGAACTGAGAAAAAACTGATCTTGCAAGCTTCTAATGGGTCACATAGAAGCATACTTTCCACACAGGCCTAACAACCCAGGTTATTATGTCAAAATAGGAATGCTTTTGCAGAAAAAGTAACTAATACTCAATATATACCTCCATCAATATCACAAACTATTGCATTTCTGAAGTCCAAACAAGATAAAATGGTTGCAGAGGAGTAATGGCTGTATCAATACATTATTTCACAAGACAGTAAATTTCTGGTCATACTTCAACAGAAGAAAGTACCGGAATCGTGCCAATCTAAATAAAAATATTCCACATTAATAACTGGCGTCAAAATGGAAATTAAACTTTGTGTCATAGAAAAAAAAGCTGTGCTCTGAGATAAACTAAATAAAATTCCCATTATTAACTACAGAAAATGGAATGTAAACAGCCTTTATTATACCTTGTATGGGCCTTTCTCCTTCCTTTTGTTTTCCAGACTCTACTAAGATACCAGGGGAAAAGAAAATGCTCATCATCCCTTTCCAACCCTTTCTCCCTATGGCCCATAGATGGCAATGTGCTGCCTCCCAGCTGAGCCTCAGCCACAGCACTTGCTCACACCACCAGTATGCTTAACCTCTGGCAGCCTAACAACTTAAATCATAAATAATTTATTGCTAAATGCTTCCACTTTTTTTCTGATCAACAAGTGTAACTCAACAGCTCCAAACAGGTTTGAAAACAGTGTGCCATTCTGTGAGCATTTAATGAAAATTCAGCATAAATTTAACTGCTGAATCATAGTTTTGGGACGACTCTGCCATATAAAGGCATGTTTTATAGATACTGCAGGGAAGATCAACCCCCTTTTTACTTCATGAAGGGAATGTTTATATACAAATGTAATAGTTCGCATTTTATCCACATAAACAAATCTGAGTTAAGCAATACATCTGGGAGAGTTTTGTTACATTACCTATAATTAAGAATGAGGAACACGTGTTTCTCCTCGGAACAGGAGTGATCCCTCTGATAGTTACTGAATAAATAGCTACCACACTGTATCATGAAATCCTGATTCACCTCACATCACCTCTCCCCACTAACTCACCTCCTGAGAATGTTTCCTATAATTCAAAATAACTGCTTAAGCAGTTAAAAATAATTTTAAGAGGACATCTGATGATCAACAGCTAAAATAATCACTTCAAACCATTATACTTAACCCCACTCGAGCCCTGAGGAGAGAAAACATTTAAAACCGGCCAGTGCTGGCCAGGACTAAAGCCACATCTCTTTCAAGTCTGCTGGTTTTCACCAGCACAAATGAAAACTTTACTGGTAAGAAGACAACTTCCACAACTGGGTGTTGAAACACTGCAGAGTAGAAACATGATGGATCACACTGAGAAACTAAATATTTTTGACGAAGCTAAATTATTTTGAGGATTGCAGCGGCACCTATATATACATGTGACTGAACAATGCTAAAGATATTAGTCATATGGAGAAACAACAAAACAAGTCCTAGAAGAAGAGTTTTTGTATAATACACAAAATAGTTTAACCATATGGAACACAAACAGAATAGTTGTTCAGCATTAGTTTGGAATAACTTCCATAAAACACCTGATTTTGCCATCTGTAAAGTGTCTGTGTCAAAAAATCTTTATACCTCACTTGAGCATGTAATTTACCTTCTCACAGATTGCAAAATTAAGCTAGGTTTTAGGCTTAAAAAATAATTAAGCAAGTAATTCCCCTCCGAAGATTAGCGTAGAAAAATATTTTCCTAACTATCAGAATGGTATGGCTTCAGTTACAGGATAGCAATTCCCTTAGTTCACAATTCCTGCACAGTCCACTATATTAAGTCATGCTCTTTGCTCAGCAGGACACAAGAGGACACATGAAAAGGCACCTGACCCTTGGTGCAATTTAGATGTGTCGCATGTGGGGTGCTGAATGACTGAAGAAAAACAGACACTGGATAATAATACTAGAAAACCTCTCTTCTTTAATGGCCAACACTCCTTACAATAGAACTTGTATAACAAGAAGATTATTTTGGATCACTGACTATCTCCTCTCTAGTCAGATCAGACTATTGGAGTCTGAATGCTAAAATAGGATGAGGAAACACTGCAGATCCTTCCTTTTATTAAACCGGTAATGTCACACAGAACTGAACTGTATTGTATTGTATGATTTATTTTTGTGAATTTAGTGTCTCCAAAGACTCCCACACTTTGTCCTGTAATAAGACACATCCTTAAAATACAGTTTCATACCTGCAAAAAAATTGGCTTAAGTACAAAATGATGATCAGTAGAACACTGACTAGCACAAATAAGGCTCTGTTTCAACTTTTCCTATAAAAGCCTAAGGCCTGCAAAAGCAGTAAAAAGGAGATCTAACAAATTATTCTCCTCAGATTTCTAACAGAAACAAACATCAAATGTCATCACTTAAATCTGAAATCACAAAGAATCTGACCGATCTTTCCAGGCAATCTTTTGCCACCAAACAACTATGACTGCCAATATGTAGGAAGCCATATTTAGCAGCATTAACACCACAACACAAAAATGAAACTACAATGAATGAAGGAATAAACAAATGAAAGGGTTTCAAGACAAAAATGTTACAGAAAATGCCTACTTAATTTTCACACTGCATATTTTACCTACACAGAGATAGGATATTTTGTCACCCAGGTTTGTTTATTTTCAATATAAATAGGCTGGTCTTCCATTACCCATAACACTGAGCCAGGGCTGATCATTCCACAGACCCCACTGTTAACCTGCATTACCAAAACTGTGGCACTGTTTTATTTGATATGAAGTAGTGTATCATATGGAAGGAATATGAATTATCCCACTGCCAGAGAGATAATTGTATTCAGCTACATGTATTGTCAAAGATGAAACTGTCACAATGTATCACTCTTAATTCAACATTAAGTGAAACAATTAAGTTCCTATTTTAGAGCTATTAATTTCTCTAGCCACAACATACATACAACTAGTCACTTTCTAAGTGATCCTGATAATGACTAAGTATCATTTTTAATGTAAGATTAACATAATTTTATGTAATATCTATATTCAAGATAAGGATGCCATCAAAAGTTCATAATAAAAACCTTATCGCTTTGACAACTGTCGTGTGATTTAGTAAGACATTCACTACAAGTTCACATCCAGATTCATACCCTTTCTATTCCATTCTCATTCACAATCATGAAAGATTTCCTTTGATTTCATCTCTGCATGTAAAAGACCTTAGTTCTTATGTCTTCAGACATAAGTTTCAAAAGAGGGATAATGCATTCCTTCTTCCCTGCTTCCATGAAACAAGCAAGGAAACCAACTGGCATAAAAATGCAAAAGGAATGCTTGGAAAGCAGGTTGTCCAGAGCAAGTGAAATTCAGTATTTTAAAACACCCTAAATTATTCCTTTAGAAGCTAATAGCTACAGTGTGGGAACATGTACCTTCTTCTCAGATTTATAAAGACAGTACCGTAGACAGTTTATGGTAAGCTTCAACTGTGAAAAATACGTAAACCTCACTGAAATCTGTGGCATTTAGTCTAGGTTGGTAAAGCTAATTTTACAATTGGGCTGTTCAAAAACAGTTAATTAAACTTGCAAAAGAATAAAAATCAGTGTGTAATGCTGAATATCTGCATTGTAAAAATGTATGTAAAATCCCATATAACAAAAAATTTCTTTTTTAAAAAGTAATAACATATAAAAGAGAGATTTTGGAAGAGTTCATTCCCCAAATAATTCCACTTTTACAAAGAGCTACTGCAGTCAATTAGTATCACACATCAGTAAAGCCAAACATTTTGAAAACAACCTTAAAAAATCTAGGCTGAGGCACATTCCAGAAACAACTCTTGAGCAAAGACTGACAGTACTGTTAGAAAAGAGAACAACTAATTAAAATAGAGAAATGGTAATACAGACAAAAAAATGCACACAACTGTCTAATCTGATGTTCAATGTGTATGAACTGTAAAAACTGCTAATGAAATTTCTGTTAACACTACCGATTAACTGAATCAAAGCCTTTGCAAACCCACTGTCTACTTCTGTGTATCAGTAGGTATCTTATTTTCCTGCAGACCATGTCTTCCAGCTTCTTTTAACCATTTGCTTTGGGCATTAAATGGGTTTAAGCATATAAATTAAAACTGGACAAACCCTGAAACAATTACTAGTCTACTGTTAGATAAGTAAATCTGTCTTAAGAGATAGAAACTTAAGCACTGTACATTCTATACTGACAACTCTCTTTAGAAAATAGAGCGACTTTAAAAGTCCAAATTCAGCCTTAATTTTCAAAAATACATTTAGTGTCCAATAAACACAACCGCCCTTCTGTATTCAAATTTACCTTGTCTATTTACTTCATTCTGAAGCAGCTCTTCCATTGCCTCTTCTTCAGCAATATCTAATGGTGTGTCTCCTTCACTATTTACAGCTCCTACATGTGCTCCTTGACTAATTAAATACCTGCCAATAGACAAAGAAAAAAAGGCTGTAAATAACGTAAATAACATAGCAAAGATGATGCAAAAAAGAAAAAAAAAAAAGAATAGCAGCCACTAGGATATCATATGCACACATACAACTAATAGAAACATTTATATTATGTGTAAGTAAAAACCCTTGTGACTGTCTGCAACCTCTGAATACCCATGCCTTTTCATCCTAATATCCATTAATATAAATAGACTTCTGGTGTTCAGTTTGCCACAAAGACTCCTGACATGTTTAATACATACCTGAAAGAACAAAATGGCTAGATAATGGACAAGTGATGACAAGGTAAATAGGGATGGAATCGTCAATTCTGATGAACTCCTCTTATTAACTCACTTTTCCTAGAACTCTCAAATTCAGTGGCATGTAATGTTTCTACACTTCACCAGAATGATGACTCCTGCTCTCTTAGGCAGCTTTTTTAAGTAAATAAAAATAAAACCACCTCTCCTTCTAAGTATTCATAAGGTCAGCTTTTGGTGGGGAAGGAAGCAAGGGGAAGAAACAAAACAGTACTTGATACATTTCAACCCTCTATGTTTTCTTATTGAATGTGTTACTGTCTCAGGAGTCAAGAATCCAAAATTCTGAATTTCCCATTACATCAAAGGATCAATTCCAACAATAGGTCACTAAAGTATTATATTATTTAATCATATTAAACCATAAGCCTATGTAGTTATTGACAAGCCACAGTTAATGAATAAAAATTGATCAATACAGCTGTCTTGTACCTTCTGATCATAATATTTCCACTAATCTAACAAATTCAACACATGACAGGAGTCAACACAAGAAAAAAAACTGCAAACATACCCCCTGCCTTGGAGAGCTTAATTAATATTTTCTATATATTTGAGAAAAAAAGGTCAAGATATGCTGAAGAATTAGTCATCCATTTGGTAGCAGGTGTACAAAATAAAAAGTGCTTTCTTACCTTCACTATTGCAGAATGCCAAATTATGTAGGAAACAATCACAAAATTAATCCAACACTAATACAAATGCTTTGAAGTACTTCATTGCTGCTTAACTTCTGCCAATTAATTATGATCCTAGATATCTGGAATCTGTTATCGTTAATCAATAACTCAGAATCAAATACTCTCATATGTCTCTATTTTTTAATGTATGACTTAAGTAGTACTTGCTACTAAATCTCTGTAATTATGTCAAGAAGTGGTAAGAACAAGTAGATCACAAAATGAAAACTAATTCCCAGAAATGTAACCATTATCTCCTGGCATATGCCTCATCGGTTGCCACAAACAACTTTGATGCTGGAATACCATGTTGGTTTTATACTGTTCTTCTTGAAAGAGTGCTCTGGTGTAACACTGACCTCCCTCCAGTTAAAAGATTTAACTTTAGCAGGAATGAAATATTAATACAAAGTAACAATGTTTCTCAACAATATCAGTTGTATTAACAGTGAAACAGCCCCCCCAGGTCACAGAAGAGGTAATTGCTTTGCTGGCGTCTGCTAAACAAGCAAAAATAAGTTTTTTACAAAGTCAAGACAAAGTCAGCCACTTACAAAAAAAAATATCTTTATTACAAAACCCGAGCGATACTCATGTTCTTTCAATGTTTACCATTCTAATATAGACAGGAAAAACCTACCTAATTTTTACGTATCTCCTTATAATACCTGTGTCAGAAAATTAAACTACTTTTGTAAGGAAAATACATGTCTCATTGAAGCACTTCTATTTGGTCAACTGGGTCAATAATTTATAGACATGATAAAAGACAGAATGCATAGAAGTGTAGGGAATGAATAAAAGACTACCCCAGCATTAAAAAAAGTTATTATTTCTATAGATGGACAACTTCACGACTAACTGATCCTTAAAGCAGACTTAAAAAATGAAGCTGCTTACAGATCAAAATCAGATCAGCAATGCTAGGGGATTAGCAGGGTTGGAGAAGTATAGTTATCTGATTTTCCTTTTGCAGGTGCTTACAGGGCTTTGGTTTTCCTGGGTCAGCAAAGGAAGGATAGGTGAACTTGCTCCAAGTTCACAGGATTTAAAGTGATAGAAGAAACAGAACAAAGATGAAAGGCAGTACACTCCTTGCCAAAGAAGTGAGATTACTCCTTTCCCAGCCTTCCTCCAGCCATTCCAACTAGGTCTCTCTCTCAAAAAACTTAACAGTGATCCCCTCAGGTAAATTAAGTGAAAGAACATTCACTATAAACCAAGTAACTGAAAATCCAACTATTTTAAAGACACCTTTTAAACCTGGCAACGAAATCTACATTTGTTTCGTTTTCCAAATCATTCAGATTATCCTGTCCTGTAAAAGGGAATGCATTTGTTTATTTTCAGTAGAGCTAGTTTCAGCAAAGCAATGACAGGGTTCAGATGGTACATGAAGTCAGCCTGTTACCTACAGAATCAAGGCTTTTATTAGACACTTAGTGCTACCAATGGAAAGGAGACCAATCATTTCCCATGAGTAGACAACTTGATTCTGTACCGCATATAAAAAAGGAACAGATTTGGTAAGCACGACCAAGTGAATGGTGCCCTGAGTTTGTAGGGCATAACTGAGCAGAAAACAGTACCAGAATAATCCTAAAACTCAGAAGATTTTGCTGTTTATGTAAAAAAATTATTTTTTTAAATGAACTGTACTTCAAACTAAGCGTGAATTAAAACTTATATTATGACTTCAATTATGAGTGTATTTGACATTTCCGTTATCCTAGTACCATATACTAAAATCTTCACATGCAACAGTGTATTATTGTGTGTAGGTATGTATGTATGGCTTAAGACTTTCGTGTTTTGGGAGAAAACCCCAAATAACCTATACAAACAACTGCTTGTATTTTACCTTTTTAAAGTAGACGTTACCTTTCATCTTTCTAAAGCAAGCAAACATAATATAACTTAATTTTCTCAGCAGATATTTAATTTATACAGCTACATGTATGCAGTGAAAAGGAAATTGCAGCTGTGTAATAAGAAGTCCAGAACGACGTCTTTTGACAGCATGTCTAGAAAAAGGTACTTTATGTAAACTTGGAAGCAGTGAAAAACTAAAGACATATAAGATTTCTGCCATCACCTACTTTGGTTTACTAGGCTTTTGGTATGGCGCTTAAATTTTTATCTTTTGAAATTCACCTGTTGAAAAATGGTCATGTTCAACAGACAGCTACAGAAGAATAATTCAGAAAATCCAGTGATAATCTATATAATATATTGGAAGGTGTTCATTCCAAATCTAAACAGATGACAAGGAAACAGTAGCTTGATTCATACCACACTCTTTTTTTGAGCTAAAGCTTTCAAATTTTAACACTGAAGCGAAAGGTACTGCTTTTAGACTCCTGTGGTCGAAATATACAGAACTGTAAGTATTCCAGGAATACCAGGAGAGACAAAAGCAACAAAAGAAAAGAAAATAATTCCTGATACTTTTGCCCTGATATTTCCATGAGAAGGATTATGCAGTCTGTGTAATACTGGAAGAACAAGTTAGCTTTGCAATACCATTGTTTTAAGAAGGCAAAATATACTTCTAATTGAATTTTTTTCTTTTAGGAGTCATTGCTGCATATTCCTCAATAGCTAGTGAAAACTGAAATTAAAAATTAAAAAAAAAAAAAAAAATTTTCTATTTTTCTAGAATTTTTATGAAACCCAGATACTCTCCCATCCTTTTATGAAAAATACATTTTAATAACATGAAAAAACGGTTGGAATCTCAGTATATCCCAGACAATAAATAACAACCCTCTGAGATTACTACACAAAGTCAAACAGTCTGTGCCAAAACCAATCCTGGGAACTGGAAATAAAAAATTGTAACTAGCAATGTGGTCTACATTCTGAATTTTAAAAAAAACCAACAAAAAAACCAACAAAAAACCCTTATAGTGGAATTTTGTGTGTGTGTACATCTGTTAACAAAACGCATATACAGACACAAAGGAAAGAGTGGGAAACACCTCTCTCTGAAGACATTTTATATACAAAATAGGGTCATATCTGTAAATTTAGAACTTAAAAATCTGGAAGATGCTCAAACTTGGCAACAGCATACACTGCAGATAGCATTTTCATATTATTTATCTCAGCACCAGAAAGAGGGGCATATGTTTACATTCGAACCTTGGCCCAGTTCACAGTCTCTGGAAACAAGTTTGCAAAGTCATTACAGATATAATTAACTTGATGTACTGGCTGAACCTGAAGGTCACCAGAAGGGTGGCAAGCACGGAGAAGGGCAGAAAAGTGGCCACTGAATTCAGTTCATTACTAACTGCTTCCCGAGCTCATTGGAGACTCAAAAGTGAAAATAAGTGGTCCCCTTCAGACTGCTCAGAAGACTGGACAGCAGTTCGTGACTCCTAAAATGTGACAAGAGGGACCTGCCTAAAAAAATGTTGCATAAACGTTTAAAATAAACATGCTCAGTGTGGCCTTCCTAGGAAACATGGCCTAATTGCTAGTGGGGGCACCAACCAACAGCACAACTCGTCTACCAAGAACTTGTAACTAATTAGCTAACATTTAAGATTTCAACTAAACCCAGCAGGTTTAAAAAAAACCCATAGATGGTGGAATTCAAATTAATTCCATGAGTATTTTAACTGAATGATAACAGGGAGCCAGAGACAGAAGAAGTGTCACTGTTCATGCAGCTGTCCAAAACCTCATTTGAAGAAACAATAAAAAAATTTTGCCTCACAGTCCACACAGGATGTAAAAGCAAATTAAAAACTCTAATGTCTTTAGAATATGTATTTTAATAGCCTTTACAAAAAAAAAAAAAGCTTTTCAGAATTGTTTCACTGTTTTTTTTTTTAAATATAAAGTATCAATGCACTTTGAAAAGTACATCTTTGCAAATCTTTCAAATTACTGATAAAAATGCATCTATAATAAATCTGGACAAATAATTAAACCTTCAAGAGACATTTTACAAATAAAAGTAATACAATTTTAACATTGTTATTTCAATTTTTTTTCTAATATTGAAGTACACTAAAGCTGTAAAACCTGATCCTTTTCAGACCTTCTATTGCTTTAAATGTCTGGGAATATTTCTTCAAATATTTTCTAACTGTAGAATAGTTCCACTTCCAATCTGAATTCCTAACAATGCTGTTGTTAACTCAGACAGAGGTAGAAATGCTACCTCAAGCTTACTTGTCATCTCCAAATGTAGTTTTGTTTGGGTATGGTTTTATCAGTTTGGGGATTTTTGGTTTTAACTTGTAGCAAAAATAAAACTTAAAGGCCAGGTAAGCAAACATATACTTACCTGTACAGACAACATACTGAGAGACATAATTATAGCTTCTATATGTGATTCTTAAATTATAAAGATGCACTTCTCAAAGTAAGATACTGAACAAAGGCCTAGTCTTTTTATTTTTCTTGAATGTCTTAAATAATACAAACCTGAAGCAAATCCAGTAGCATTGGAGTAACATTATGCTAAATTCTGTTGTGGTACACAGTATAAATATGCCCTGTGTCAGTGGACAAGTGTCATGGAAAACACAGAGTTGGCTGAATAGGTATGAATAGCCGGTGTCCAGCCACACCTCCTTCATCCTCACACTGTTACACTCACTTTTAAACATGTAATTCAGAGCCCATATAAATGTAATGATAAAACGCCACAACTTCAACAGTTTTGGAAATCTATGTTGTAATCCCTATAAGCATTTGGTGGAGAGTATTAAAATGGGTGCAAAGTGGGCAGGCAGATGGCAGGTCTGGCCAGGCACACAGGAGGCCTGCCTGCCCTGGCAGGAGCCCCTCGCACAGCACCTGCTCTGCACCACGGGGATCTCCTCATCCCCTTGAGAGAAAACCAAAAACCTTCCTCACCTCCTTTCTTCACAGCTGAGGCACTACTGCCGTTCTCTCTTCTGAATCTACGATTTGCAAAAGAAAACGAAGGCTCCAAATTCAGTATTGGAACCAAAACTGTAGAAAATCAAGTGGGCCTAGAATCCCTTCTCCTGCATGATTTTAAGACCAAATGAGAACAAATCAAATTATTTGAAAAACAATGAAGTCAAACTCACAGGGATGTCTTATTTGGGCACTCTGCAAAATGCCATCCCACACTGTCAGTCGCTGCTGCGCCTCAACCTTCTGCCTCTGAACATTTAGAACTGAATAGAGACCGGCACAAGAAAGACAGGCTTCTGTGATGGCATTTAAATTAAAATCAAATCGTGACAAAACTCAGGCACTTTTAAGGTCATGCTGCTTTTCAAAATCCAGAAGCTTTTCACCCACATCTTGCTTTCCTGAAAAAAGAATGCTGCAGCACTTTCTAAAAAGGAATGCTCCCCCTATGAACAGTATTATCAGCTAGCAGCTATGTAAAACACCAAGTTAAATCAGACCAACTAGGGTTATTTGGCATAACTAGACAACTATTTATCCTGAAATACATAAGCGATGATTTTAAGACAGCTAATACCAACAAGAGACCAGAGGTAAATTTATGGTTTCCTCTTGCAGAACACAAACCCCAAGAATTTCTGATAGCTAGAGATGTTTAAAAAAAAGAATAACAAAAAAAAGTTAAGAAACAAATGGGCAGAAAATTTTACAGAACTAGAAGGAGACATTTATTTAAAATTTTCATCAGTATAATCCAGGTTTCAGAATATATCTTTTTTTCTAAATAATTTACAAGTTTGCAAAGAATTTTTTATGTCCTTCAATATGCAATAGCTCCTCCAGACAGCATTAAATCCAGCTTCTGATTCTCCCTCATGAAGCTCTTATGAAACACATCTTGGACTGACACACATCTTTGTTTCAAAATTGTCAAATACTCCCAAAGCTATCAAAGTCATAATAATAAAAAAAATTTCCTATGTAAACAGCACTATCAATTATAAATACTATACCTATATAAACAACATATTTATGATTATGAAACCAACATTCCATAAGATACCAACACAGCACTGAAGTTTGCACACAGCTGGCTGTTCCCAGCCTCCATTGCAACTTGTATGCCCAAGCAAGTACCAAGCAGAATCCCATCTGTCTTCCTTCTCAGTATGCAGGAGCATAGAAGAAACAGTGTAGAGAACATTATCTGGTTAGTCTTAGTCCTCTTGTGTTCCAAGAAACCTCAGAAAGAAGCCAGCTCTAGAAATATTTGTACGTAGGTGGCCAACTAAACTTAATGGAGCAAAGATGGAACAGGAAAAATTTCTGCTTGCAGCATCTGAAAAGCAACTAAGCTTTCATGTTTTGCTATATCGAGGGAAAGACATTTGAGAGGTGGCAGAGCAACATTTAGCTGAAAACAAACAGTGAGAGAAGAAAGTAAAGTTGAAAACACGAAGCCATACAGGGAAATATATGGCCTATTTAAACAAAAAACAAAAAACCAAGCAAAAATAAACAAACAAACAAAAAAAAACCAAAGAAAAAAGAGCAAACAAAAAAACCAACAAACTACAAAAAACCCAAACAAACTAGCACCCAAGAAAAAACAGAAGTGAAGCCTGGCATTGCCAGGATGAATACAGAGCAAAAATTTCAGCAGGAATGAAATGAAGCAAAACAAGAAGTATTTTTAAAGTGCATATCAAACGTTATTTTCATGATGCATTTCATGAGCGAGCGTCCTCCCCATCATTTTGAAGTTTGCAGCATTATTGTGCAAAAGTAAAGGCTGAATATGAAAAAATGTCTCATTGCAGTGGCCGAGGACATACGAGTTACAACGCCAGCTGACAACACTACGTTCAGAATGCTTTCCTGTAGCAAGTCTCCAAGCATTTGTGGTGATTTACGGAACTGTCATCAAAGTGAATGCCTGGGATTGAGTTACACTGGTTGAGAAGAGCTAACAGCAGCATGGAGGCAGAGGAGGAGGAGGAAGAAGGAAGACCATGCTGCTGCCCACTTTCCTCAGCTAACAAGAGGTGATCCCACAAGCAGATCACCATCTCTCCTGCCTTGTGCCAAAAGCAGCATTGCTATATTTGGGTATGGTAGCATCGGAAATAATTATTTTTTCCTGTTGAGTTCTATTTTGGCAGAAGTTATGAGTATGGACATAACAGGCTTGTTTTTCTCCAACAGCCACATGCTCACATTTATATCAGAAAAATTTAAACCAAGATAAATTCTTTTCCTGTGTTAAACAGATTTTAGCATATACATAACTACTACATCACAGAACTTATCTTGTTCGTAATTATATTATGTAATAATACATTAAGCAGACTTCTCTGTAAAGCGACATTACCATCACAGTGCAGCTTCCAGCATCACTCAGTAGTACTGAACTTAGAATGACCCCTACTTAGGTATCAGCAATCTGCACTTCATAGCAGTTGTTTACATGCTCAGCCCACTTTGAATTTCTTTTAAATCACTCTTCTTCCAGAAGAAATCCCTACACTTTATTCAAATTTGATAAGCAGTACTTTGTCTGTAATAAAGAGGTTTCAAATAATTCCTTTTTTATACTTCTTTCCTGTCATATCTGCTGTTTACAGGAAAACCCCATATTTCTTCGTCTTAGTATCTGAACTGTATCCAAATAATTCACTTTCATCAATGCACAGCAGCCCTGTGTGTCTAGAGACACCACGGCTACATCTACGTGCATTTCAGAATTCAAACATCTTTTATCCTGCCTCAGTCAGGGATAAGACTAGAAAAACACACGCAGATTAGGATCATTTGCACTGAAATGATGCAGTTTAGGACAGCCGACAAAAGACATGGCTTTAAGAAAGGATAAGTAGGACATAAATTGCTTTAGTGTCATTAGAAAGTCTACTGTATGTGCCAAAATAGGGTCAAACTCACAACAGAGAAAACCACTCAAGTAAAAGCTGAAAGAAAATAAAAACTGAGATGCACAGAAGTGACAATCTATACCAGAACCTTGTTTTCTCCTAGAAAACAATTCTTAAAACCAACTTTGCTGCAAATTAAATTATTTTTATATCAGATAACTGAATAAATACTATATTCAACAGTCAACAACACTAAGAATTCCATAGATTCCACAGTCTAAGAATCTATCACCACCTCTGTCATACAGTGATTTTGAATCGGTTGACGAGGACTTCACATGTGACAGTACACCATACTCACCAAGCATCTGTGCAATTCAGAACTTGGTTGCTGATGTATCTATCTAGAGCTGTTCTCCCTTGTTCTAGTCCCACCTAGAAAACAGGAACTTACTGGTGGCAATGGGCTTTTACAAGCCATCAGCCAGGAAGGATCTCAGTGTTGTTTCTTCTGAGTCTATCCAAGCTCCCGGGTCTTCATATCTATTACTCTTCTGTATATGTCTCTTCCATATGTATCACATTCAACTTCAGAATTCAGATGTAAGGTATCTACTCTAAATAGCTCTCAGGATACCAATAAAATCAATGTTTTGTGAGAAACAAGTAAGATCTCTCCTACTTTACTTCTTAAAGCCGGATGGTCTTTTAGGTATAGGCTCCACTTTCAAATTATTTTTCAACCAAAAATTAAGAGTGCTCTGAGCATTACAACGGGCATCAGTTCCTTGACTTTTCATTAGATTGAAGGAACTGCTAAATCCTTTAATCTAACTGCCTTAAAATAAAAGATATTTTCCATTAAATCCTGTTCCTGAGGAAGGTAAATCTGAACTTAATTTCTAGTACATTTATCCTTAGAACAGGAATACTTACTAAATACTAATACACTAACTAAAAATATTTAGGGTCGCAAGTAGAAACGCACACAGTAATCCAATCTGAAAGATGGCAGCTATGGAGCACACACTTCGTGCATTCTAGAGTAACCAGCTCTCCTCAGCTCCCTCAGCTGAACAAACAGGTATGAAAACTGGTTAAGTCCATAGTTTCCTCTAACCAATCAACCATATTTTATGGTGTATTTCTGTCAGCTGGGTTTTATCCACACATCAGGTCACGGCTACACAGCAGGAAAGATTAAACTCTACCACATAATGACATGATTTTGGAAAAGGAACTTCACCATCAACCTTAACTTAATTAGCATTTCGTTATCCTTAGGACATACATATATGCAGTAAAAACATGCTGAAAACAGGACACTGCCACAGTACATCTTCATAAAAGAAAATGCTGACCGATACTACCTCACTGATCTTCTCCCAGTCTGTCCATTATTTTACCTAATAAAATTTAGCTTTATCCTTGCAGATAACTAATACAAGTTTGGAGAAGGAGGAACTTTTATGTTTCACAGCACATCACACTTTTGACTGGGTGGAGAGGACACTAGGCGACACATGTATTTTCCCCAATCTATTTTTCAAGTAAGGAGGCAGCAAATAGAAATTAACTGAAACAATCTTCCAAAGCCTGCAGTAATTTTTTCACAGCTCTCAAAGCAAACACTGCATCTTTACTAGTATCACCTTGTAAGAGTCAGTCATTCTTCTAGAACAGCTGTTTTTCTTTTGCTGGGAATATATCTTCTTTCCCTGTTTTTATTTTGTCACATGGCTTGTTTTATCCTTCTTAAGTCTTAATTCTCTTGAGTGGGTTGTATTAAATTTCATCTTTGCTTGCTTTTCCTTTTAGTTCTACTCCTCCAGTCAACATTTCCTAGTATCACTTAAATAAACATTTTGGATCCTAACAAAAACATCCATTCACCTTGTAGCATCTCTATCAGACCAAACCCCATACCAGTTTGCATAATCAGTTTGCATGTGGCTTACCTCAGACCACAAACTTTACCTTGTCATTCAAAAATCCAAATTTTTTATTATTCTTCAAAGATCCATTCCTGAATATATTATTAATAGTATCACTCCATATTCACTTAATTAAAACCATAACTGGGAACCAAGCTGAAGGAGATGGAAGCCATCCCTGACATTTTCATTAGCCTGCTTTGCCTAAGTAATGTTTTGCTCTTCAGGATTAAAATGGGTTATGGCAAAAGAGTTTAGATTAAAAACTCTCCAGTAACAGCTTCAGATGATCAAGTTGTTAAAACTTTGAGAGAAAATGGATTAAAAGCAATTCCTATGAAACATACTTTATGGCACCAACACCCTTAGATACCATGAAAGAACATTCAACAGTACCAAGTGGTTCAGGCTCATGAGGTGGGAGATGAAGCATGGGACTCCACCACTAAACAGGCAGCTCTACTCAGCCAGGCTTCTGATCAGAAGTACCAGATATGTCTGAAAAGCAGCTTAGACTTTTTTTTTTTTACCTGCATATCTATGCCAAGGGCTGCTGGCAAGCCAGGTCAGCCCAGTGATCCAAAAGAGAATAAACCCTCCAAACCCCCTGTAGGATATTCTGACGCTAATAGTTCCCACATTGTTGTGTGATCATTAGATAATGCATGAGAGAAGGTGGAGGAGGGAAAACCAAGGGTGCAAGTGAGTATCTGCCTGTTTCTGCAATAGTCTCAAGTAAGATCACTTTAATCATGTTGTCAAGCTCCACTGAATTCTCTTGACTAGCTGTTGCCAGATGGGCACTGGTCCTGTCCATGTACCACAGTCGGGAATCACTACCAGCCGGCACCCACAGCAGTCTCCCCAAGGCAATTAGAGCTGTAGGAAAACCACCTATCACTGAACATCTAGGTATCCAACTACAGGTTTGCAGGAATGTCTCAGAGTCCTCTGTATATCAGATGTGGATCACTCATTTAGTCTTAATGGACTGTTACTAAAATAGGGAGATCCTGGGACAGTGGCTTGCCAAGGTTTCATCAAACGAGTTTGGCTGGGTTCACTTTCAGGTGTCTCGAGTCTAGAAGAACAGATGGGCGTCAGCAGCAAGCCTGTGGTTACACACAAGCCCTTTAATGGCTGTTTAAAATATTAGGGGAGGGAGGGGATATACAACACAGGAAACTTTGGGCAGAAAGGAAAGTGGGTGAGCTGTGTTTTACAGCAGCAGAGTTGGTCAAGCTACTATTCTCTTCTTAAATAAACTGAGTGAGGAGACTCTGAACTTGAGATGTTTTTTGCTTTCTGACTGCAATCATATGCCTCAGCCTTTAAAACCTCTTAAATAAAGTGTATTTTGAAACTGTGCTAAGTCTTAGGATTTGTATGGGTAACTATGTATATCAAACATGCCTCTCAAACATAAAAGCTACCATACAGATTTAGTCCAAGCATTCAGTTAACATCTAGCCCATCTCCAGGCATAAGATCTTCAAGGAGAAAAAAACCAGAGCAAATACATACTACTTTTCATATAATATCTTTACAACTACTTTCATGGACTTTCTCAGTCAGATCCCATTTGTACGTATGGATTCTACATTTTTATTTTTTTAATGTAGCCACCCTCCATGGATTTGTCCCTTGAACCCATGAGGAATTTTAGTATCTACAGCAACATTTGTCAAACTATTGTAATATCTACTACATGAAGGTATGAAAATGCTATTCTTCCCTCAGCAGACATCTCTTTCCTCCTTTGGTTTTTGGGATTTTTCTGCAACAAAGGGTAACTGTCACTGACTTCTATGTTGGTTTTGAAAAACACTTTTCTTACACTTGTTGGAAGATCCATCTTCTTTCATTCTGGGTAAAATGAAAAAGCATTCCTATTTACGTAGCATAACTGTACAGCAGCCTCTAAACAGTTGCAAACGAGATTCAAAATACATCAACTACACACAACCAGGCATCGTACAAAGCCCACAAAAAAAAAATTAATGCAAACTGTAATTATTGGACTAAAGAGAAATCTCTACTCTTTCAGATTTATTTTAATCTGGTGCAATACAAAGCAGAGAGAAATTAAAAAGTAAGCATTTTAAAATTGTTTCTTAAATGCCACTTTGCGATATATTCCACTCCCCCATTACATTTTTTTTTGCATTCTAAAAAAGGAATTTGTTTATTCCCTGATACTGAAATAATACACAAGCTTTTCAACTGTGGAAGAGATCAATCAGATAAAATAATCCATTAAACACAAGAAAATAGTCTTGCAAAGGTAGATTTAAGGGTCCTACCCATTAAACACCATCTTAAAGAATGCACACAAAATTTCTGTTCAAGTCCTCCAGCATTAAAGTTTCTTTTCACATAACTTTAATTTTACAAAGCATTTGATGCTGACTTCTTAATTCATGCTAAGACATTAGTGAAAAAAAGGCTCCTTTGGGTAAAGCTTTCTATGTATGGGAAAAAAGGGTGAAGAGCAGAACAGAGAACATACTATACAAAATCCACCTGTTACAGGTGGAAGAATGTAATTAAATGTTGAAGAATTTTAATTAAAAACATGTTCATATTACAATTACTTGTAAGGTAATTTACACAATCATAAACTAGATGAACAGCAACCTAAGTAGGCAATCCTAAATTAAAGTATTCAAAGAATTTCCAGTAAGCTGAAACACTCCAAGCATTTACAGATGTCAGAAACAACGGAAACAGCAGAAGCAGTTGCCCTCCATGCCAGAGATTTTATTTTTACTGCACAGCTCTCCATTTGCAAGCAGATGACACTTTGCTACACACTAAACTATATTCTCTTGCTATATTTCACTTGAAGTGGCCTTCTATAAGACTAACATTTCTTAAAGTGGAAGATGCATTTTTTTAGAAGAGACAGGAAGCACATTCAAGAGAAGATGGCTGTTCTGAAGGAGCAGAAAACTGAAACAGCACAGGAGATACTGCCAGAAGAAGTTGTCACAGGACTGGTGAAAACAGTGGAGGCAGGGGATACACCTGCAACGACAAGCCCACTGACAAGACAGCACGGTTACAAAGCAAAATAAAATCCCAACAAGTAGGGGGGTTCATGCCATAAATTCACACAGACCACTTGCAATTAGCATGGGACCAATGCAAAACATGGCTGAAGTGGTGGCTCCCTGAGATACCCTGAGTTTTTTTCAGAGAAGCTCCTTACCACCTACATATTCCGTACATCTCACAGACCTCTAGCACATGGGTGCACTCACTCAGGAACACCTGAGTGGCAACAGGGACTACTTAAGAGTAATGTGTAGACCATAGCAGATATATATACCATACAGCAGCCTTCTTGTACCTAAAGGCGCCTACAGTAGAGCTGGAGGGAAACTTTTAACGAGGGCATGTAGCAAAAGGAAAAGGGGGAATGACTTCAAACTGACTGAAGGAAGGTTTCAACTAGATATTAAGAAGAAATTCTTCACTGTGAGTACCAAGTACAGGGCAACCAAGGGATGAGGCCCACCCAGTATGGGTTTAGGAAAGGCAGGTCCTGCTTGACCAACCTGATCTCCCTTCTGTGAGATGGGAGATCCAACTGGATGAGAAAGGCTGTGGATGTTAACTGTGTGGACTTGAGAAAAGCTTTTGACAGTCTCTCCAAGCATCCTCCTGGAGAAACTGGCTGCTCATGGCCTGGACAGATGCACTCCTCGCTGGATAAAAAACTGTCTGGATGGAAGCACCCAAAGAGTGGTGATTAATGGAATTACATCCAGCTGGTGGTTGGTGTTCCATAGAGCTCTGCATTGGGGCCAGTCCCGTTTAATATCTTTATCAATGATCTGGACAAGGGGATCAACAACACCTTCAGTCAGTTTACAGATTACACCAAGTTAGTGAGGAGTGTTGATCTGTTTGAGGGTAGGAAGGCTTTGCAGAGGGATCTGGAGAGGCTGGATTGATGGGCCAAGGCCAATTGGATGAGGTTCAGGAAGGTGGAGTGCCGGGTCACAACAATCCAGTGCAATGCTACAGGCTTGGGGAAGAGTGGCTGGAATGATGTCCAAGGGATAAAGTACCTGGAAGTGCTGGTCAGCAGTGGCTGAACATAAGCCAGCTGTGCCCAGGTGGCCAAGAAGGCCAACAGCATCCTGGCCTGGATCAGAAACAGTGTGGCCAGCAGGACCAGGGCAGGGATCATTCCCCTGTACTCGGCACTGGTGAGGCCACACCTCAAATCCTGTGTCCAGTTCTGGGCCCCTCACTACAAGAAAGTCATTTAGGTGCTGGACATTGTCCAGAGAAGGGCAGCAAAGCTGGTGAAGGGTCTGGAGCACAAGTCCTGTGAGGAGTGGCTGAGGGAGCTGGGGATGTTTAGCCTGGAGAAAAGGAGGCTCAGGGAGACCTTTCTCCAACTCCCTGAAGGGAGGTTGCAGCCAGATGGGGTCGGCCTCTTCTCCCAGGCAGCCAGCAATAGGACAAAAGGAAATGGCCTCAAGCTGAGCCAAGGAGGTTCAGGTTGGACATCAGGAAGAATTTTCTCATTGAAAAGGGTAGTGAAGCATTGGAACAGGCTGCCCAGGGAGGTGGTGGAGTCACCATTGCTGGAAGCATTCCAGAAACAACGGGACATGGCTGTGAGCGCTATGGTTTAGTTGTCATGGTGGTGCTCAAAGGTTGGACTCAGTGATCTTGGAAGTCTTTTCCAACCCAAATGACTTTATGGTGAGACACCAGAAGAGACTGCTCAGAGAAGCCATAGATGCCCCATTCCTGGATTTGTTCAAGGCCAAGTTGAATGGGGCTCTGACTAACCTGATCTACTTGTAGATGTCCCTGCTTATTGCAGTGGGGTTGGACTAGATGATCAGAAGGTCCCTGCCCACTCAACTACTCTATAATTCTAAGATTAGAATTAGAATCTCCTAGCTCAGTTGCTTTCTTAGATATAATTTTAGATTTTGAAACGTGCAAGCTTGAAATAATCAAAGTATGCTATCATGCAATATTTTTCTCATGGATTTGAAAATACAAATTGTAAAATTACTAATCGTAAAACAATTCTAAATATTAACTAATTTTGCACATTTGGAGTATTTAAAAGAGTTATGCTATTTCACTAAGTAAATTACAACTATTTACATCTGAAGAAAGCCCTAAGAAGACTTAAGATGGCAGCAGAGAAAGCAGAAATAAGATTGTCATGTTTCCAATCTGAGAAGCACTATAAAGCTGTGCAACAGGCAGTTCCACAGGAGGATGAGAAAGGGAAGCATGGGTCAGACTCTTCCCAACTCTTTATTAAAAAAAGTCAGAAAACACAAGAACTCATTCCCTGCCTGTCTTGTCTCTTGCACAAAAATAGGAAATGAACAGATGCTCTTTACAAAAATGCTAGTCTGTATCATAAAGAACAGAAAGAATCTATTGGCTGTAATGTTTTCAGAACTATATACATAACCTTCATAATTTACCCAAATTAAAAGCTTCTTTCCTTGAAACAGAAAAGTCAGGGCTAAAAGTAAAATATATCAGATTCAGTCATAAACACACATACACACATTCACATGCTTACCAGGAATGCATCCTCACTAATGCAGATGCTGGATCCAGCACATATTATGGGCTAAATTAAAACAGAATTTCTAATCTCTGATAATTTATTGTATTATCCTTTCACCTTCCCCCAGTTTTGCTTCAGCTGCAAAGTGTGGTTTGTAGAAATAATTTTTGTAAATTATTTGAAGCTGAGCTCCTGGAGAAGCAGTTTGAAGATCTAAACTCTATGGGCCTCATCAGATATAAATATTGCCCCACTCAGGTCAGGTTACCCTTCTCCACTCTACATGGAAATTTGTTCCAACAGCTTATCTTCAAAACTCCATGCACCTTAAAAACACTGCTCTTCCAACAGCTCAGATGTCTCACATCCCAAAAGACTATAATCCAATAACCTCATTTCTCTAAAGGCTATCTATAGAAAATATGCAGACACATTCTGCTCCAATTTGAGAGAATAAAAAACAGATGATAGATCTCAGACATCCAAGTCAATAGTGAAAAACTATTCTCTGAGCAAGGGACATACATCACTCTCTCTTTCCTGAACAAGTGCCTCTGTTAGGCTGCAATGTCAAATCAAGATCACTTAACTGAACTTTTTCCTATTGTGGAAAAAAGGCAGGTATTTTGCCTCCACTAAACTGAAAAAAGGCTTATATTATCTCAGTTAGTAGGGAAATTCTTGTCATAGTATAGCCAAGAGGTAAACGCTTCCAATAAGCATGCAAGGGGGATTACAGCATCAAACATCTGCACAGTGTAGAAAGGCAGATTACAAAGTTAGTGGTCACACAGTGCCCCAGTTATACCAAGGATATACAAACCGCTTCACTGTATGAACACCCAAAAAAAAAAATTTCCAGGTAAAATGATATACTAGAGTCTCCAGAATTTTTCATTTCCATTTAGACTATGGCAATTAAAACTCTCAAACTCACAGAACAAACTTACAATTTTCGTTCCCCACCACTGCAATTAGTACATAATTATACATTTAAATACTACTTTATATTTTATCCAAATCTTACACTGGATCAGATGTCACAATGAGTTTGGTAAAATCAATGAAGCTTGTGTTTACCCAAAGGGTTTAAAAAAAGACAGTATTACCTGCTTAAGTGCAACAACTGTGTGTTAAACAACATATGCCACATGTTTTCTTGAAAGAATCATCATTTCAGGCTCAAACAGACAAGCTCTGGAAAAATTTCATTTTAGCACATTTTCAGTGGCCCTCAAGAGACTTCAAGAATAACAAAACCACTCCTGAAATTCAGTAGTGAGTAGGCTTTAACTAATACCGAAACAGGCATCTAGCTTCTACTGTAGGATTTTGCTCCACAGCCAAAATAACTAGTCAGCTGTTCTATACCATAGCTGAAAAAATAAACGTTTCAAGACTGCAAATACAACTGTAAAACTTATCTCCTACACAGAGACTTAGCCCAGGATAATGTTTCAGACTACTAATAAATGTAATTTGGAACTTTGTCCCTGTGCCTTCCCCTGTAACAACCTTTCTACAGAAGCAAACAATATAAAGAAATAATCTGACAGTCATAAACAGTCTTATGTTTTGCTTATGTTTGTATCTACGTAAGATACAGTGTAAAAAAACTAGAAAGAGAAAATGCAATACACAAAGTTATGGATGCAGCACACTTCACAACCAACAAACAATATAAAAGCATTCTTCCTCACTGCACATCCCTGAGGCAACTAAAAAGACAATTTATGAATACCATCTGCTTCTAGCGTCCCTCTAGCAATGTATTAGCAAAATACACAGATCTTAAAAATAGAGGAAAAAGTCTTACTCTGCTATATCAAGATATCCACAGGAAGCAGCTGCATGTAGAGGTATCCAGCCTTCATTATCTGGTTGATTAATATTTGCTCCATTTTCCACCAGAAATTTCACCATATCTACGTTATCATCTATACAAGCCTACAAAGAAAGAAAGAGTTAAGAAGTAAGTGCATATTAAAGCTATTCTACAATCTCATGCATCTTTAAGCAACATCTTCAGGAGAAAAGGTAAGTATTTCAAGTTCTGATGAGGAAGTTGCGTTTCTTTGTTGGGGTCCGACAGTAAGACAGGAAGAATTTGAGAGATAAACAGCAAGTATTTCAGATTTATACAACCCTTTAAATAAATGAATTCAAACAGAGTTCAAACAAGCCAAAAAAATATTATTTTCTCAGGTAAATGCATTCTGGTTTTCTGAGAAGCCCTTTACAATCCCCACTGCAACCTTATTCTCCAGTACAAAGTGGTTTCTCAGGTCCTCACTTCATGATAGGCCCAGCCCAGCCACTGGAGTGAATATTAAAATTGAATAAAGAGCTATACCATGAAGTAGAATTGTGACTGATATGGAAGCACTTTAAAAACAATACAATAATGTGATTTCACCTGTAATGTAGATGAGACTACAGAGTATGAAGGGGATGCTACATAGGATTTCAACATCCCCCCACTGTCTTCTACTGCAGCATATTCTATACCACCATAAATATTTTAACAGTCAATTAATCACTCCAGTTTATAAACTTACTTGAATATAATTTTGGCAACTGCAAAAATATTATTATCTGCCCACCTCTCTTAATTACAAAGCAAACAGTGTTGCTCAGATGCAGAACTACTGCCATTCTCCAGACCTCCATCTTGACTGACTTCTATTTTGTCTTTCTTCTCTGTGTTCGAGTATTTTTCTCACAGGGTGCTCGGTAAGTTCTCTTGCCAACTTCCATCCCACTGCCCTTAAAAGGGCAGAGCAACTGAGAGAAAAGTCCCTCTGCATTTCAGGACAGCAAGAACTCCAAGCAGCTAGACCCCACAAGACTGGTATTAATTTTTTAGCTTTTTAAATCAACAATACTACATAGCCACAAGGCTGAAATAAGAACCTCTACTCTTGGGCTCCTAAATCCTTCTAGAGAATTATGCCTCTAATTAAAGTATAAATTTTACTTATCAGAATACTTCTGAAAAACTCCCAAAATTACATAATGTTTTACTATGGAAAGAAAGCAACTCGGATACCCCTATTTAAGCCCTTCAACTTTCCAAGATGAATCCTGGAGCTTTCCTCCCTTTGGCAATGCTGAGGCAACAGCTACACCATGAGGAGAATGTTGCTGCCCAATGTAACCAGCCAAACAAAACCAGCAACAAATTATCCTTCTTTAACTACATTTGTTTTAGGTAGGTACAGCTAGACTGCAACTAGATTGCAATACACTGCTTCCATTATTTATTTTTCAGTTAAAAACAAAACCACATTCTTGAATGAAATCCTTCCTACCTTTTAAGGTATTTGTGAAAACCACCTTGAAAACTCTAGTCATATCCATCCCTAACATCAGCAGTTCTTTAAAAAAAGTAACATCCTCCAACAATAAAGACTACAGGTTCCTCAAGCATATTTGTCTTCAATTTCTTCCATGTATCATCAGGGTACAATGCTTATACACTTATAGCAAGCTGTGAAAGATGAGAATCACCTCTTTATGTATGACATTTTGTTACTTAATGAAAAAGAATCAAATGTAAGACATGGTAAATCAGTTTAGGAGGAAAACAAATTCAAGAAACTCAGATGTTTACACTTAACAGAAACATCAACTGAATACACCCATATATCCAGTTTTTCTGGATATTCAATCTGTCCAACCACTGATATTCTATGTCTGTAATAACCCTTACCAGCTACTTGTAAGGAAAAACAAATTTATACCAGAAACATTTTTAAAATACAGGTATTTTAATATTACATTTTAATATGCTGCATACTTGTTTACCTTAAAATCCTCTAAAATTCATCATCTGTGAAAAAAAGGATATCTTAAAACTGATTAACACTATTTAAAAAAAAAAAAAAGCCCTACCATCTGGTTGTGACACAACCCAACACAGAACAATCCTTGCCTATTTTTCAAGTATACATGAGAAACCTGGCAAGACATACTCATAAAGATGCTGTTGCTAAGTGAATCAAAAGCTTACATATGCAGCACATTAAAAGACATATGACTAAGTGGCTAAAAATATTTGACCGAATTTGGAGAGTTTATTGTGCCATACATGGCAAGAATCAGGAGAGCTCAAATATACTTACCAGGTATTTTCAGAGATTGCACATTCATAACAATCAAAAACGTTTTACTAAAAACTCACTGTGGCCTCCAAGAAGGCACTACCTATCTTAAGTTGAATAAAACCAATTGCAATTGATTCCATTGCTGAAAAATGAATCTACCACATCCTATGTCTCCGTGCCCCCTTTTTCTCCTCAACAGAACCACAGCCAGGTGCTGGGTAGACCCTATCACTCTCAGTACTTTCCACAGGAAAGGCACTTCTAACAGCTGGTACCCTAAGACAGAAAGCCAAGAAACAAGTGTTATAAAAGAAATTTTATCTAAATGTTTTTCCACTTCTACTGCACTGCTCACTTCTAAAAGCAATATTTATCAAGTGTCAGAAGTGCCACTGTTGTTAAAGACTGACATCTCAACCACAAAAGGAAAACTTGTCGGAGCAGCATGATAAACTTAAAGCAATAGCCTCTGAATAGACTGCCCTTCTAGACCTTAGCCTGAAAGTTAGTACAAAGGATAAAACAATGTACATGCAAGATGTAAATAACAAGAGTTCCACTGGTGTTACAGTGACTCAGAGAGATAAATTCTCATGATTAATTCCATCCCAGAATCTGCACAGAGGACACAGACAGCTGTGGGTCTCTTCCACATCTCTTACAGCCCTTCCAGGATTCATGTCAGTTCCTTGCACTCATCTCCCCCCATCCCCAGTCTCTCCCTTCATGGTCACAGTTCCCACCTAGAGCATCAGTTACCACTTAGTGAAACCACAGGTCATCCTAAAGCTCTTTCCAAGTACTTGCAAACCACATCTGTAGAGCACACACACCAGCCAGCTCCTGGGGCAAGCAGAACATGGGAGCTCACACACAAGATACCCTTCATCCCATACACTGGTTTCTGTCTCTCAACCCCAGCCTCACCAACTGGTAGAAAGGCAGCATTTCCATATGAAGCACCCATTACCCTGCTAAATTTGATCTAAGTTAGCCAATGGGCCTCAAACAGAATGACAGCTGCCAGTGCAATCATACAAACCTTGTTTCCTTTGGGAACCAATCTAGAAACTAGGCTAATCAGTCATAAAGTCAAAGCAAAGTTGAGAATACAAAGTCTGGTTACCTTTTCTGATAAGAAAAAGGAAGTACACTGAAGTCCAGAAAAGCAAACCACTTTCCAGTTGTACAACAACATGAAACTTGGACTGCAAAGACCAGCAAAGATCAACAGTGCCTCACTCCCACACATACCAGTCCTACGTAGGTCCAGCTTGTGCTGGGAACAACATTTTAACCTTTCCCCATAAATGCTCAAAAGGGGATAACCAGGTATCAGTCGAACATGCTAGAGTTTAATCTATATTCACCATGCCTTTGTATCCCAGTCCAAGTGGCAGCTGATCTAGCTGGCTCTTCATACTAGCAGGTGTTAAGAACATAGGTGAAGGAGACATAACTTAGTATGTAGCCTTAAAAATAGATAGTTTTAAAAGAAACATCAAAAGTGCATGGTTCCTCAGTGAGTAACCACCCAAAGGATTCAGCAGAAAGCACTCTTCCCCAAAAGACAGAAACAACAAGTCTGTAATTATTTTGAAAAAATCAGAAAACTTGTAGGGAAAGAAGCAATCAATCAGACTACTGTCCTACACACATGAAGCAGAGCTATACACCATGTACCTCACACGGGGCTACAATTTTTACTGATTTTCATTAATGCTAACATCTAATGAGGTAATGCCATCTAATGAGGTTTAGACATTACAGGTTTTTTTAATAAATTTTGGTAAAATTTATCTCCATTTTCCACAGAGAGATTAAAACCTACCCTTTTACTGACTTGATTAGTATTCTCACCTATTCCATAAATTAAGGTATTTTTCATCTATTAGGAAAACAAACGTGTATTTCACCTCTGCCATCATTTTTTTTTTCTTATTTACTCTTGGTATAGAAAGGAGTCAAAAATATGAACACAGAAAAATATATTAGACTTAAAGGGATAAAACAAGTCAAACAACCATTTTGAACTGCCGTGTGAATACTGGAAACAGGAAGACCTCACTCAGTAGATCTGGAGAATAGTTTATCCCTTCTTTTAATTTTTTGAATGAAGTAATTCCAGTGGGTCCAACAGAACTTAGCAGGACATTAACATCTTTGTTAACGTACCTGAGAATCAAATTAAAGCAGTAGAGATGGTTAAAAGTGGTTCCCATTCCCTTCACCTTGGGTTGCTTGCTCCCTCTGCCATCACATACCACACTCCCTTACAGCTATGTTGATGCATTGGGCTAAACTGAATCTAAACTGGATCAGAAAGGCAATAAGAATTTTAAATGAAACAAAATAAGAAAAAGGAAGCAATATACTCTTACCTTTATCTGATTAAAGCAAAATTATTTGCTTTGATTACATTAAAATTGTTTTTATATTCAGAGAAGCAGCACTGTTCTGAAATTCATTTTCATGTCCTAAATCCACTATCAGAAACAAAACTTCGTTTCACCCTGAATTTTCACCCACTACAAACCCTGTGTTCAAGCTTGTTTCCAACTAACACTACAAAGGATGTATTTTTAAATTAGCAACCACTTCTACCACTTGCACTTTTAAATTTACAATACATTTACGCCTAGTTTCTTGTTTGTAAGTATTACATAGAATTATAAAATGTTTTGGGTTGGAAGGAACTCCTCTACTTCCAAACCCCTGCCATGGGCAGGAACGTCAGGTTGCTGAGAGCCCCATCCCACCTGGCCTTGTACAGCCTTCCTAAGGAAATCACATTTCTTGCTCTGTCTGCTTCACTGTCCTCTCTCTCTCCCTCCCTCCCAGAGCAATTTCTACTGAAACTGAGACAGGAACGTAGGCTGAAGAAAATTAAATTCATCAGTTGTCATGAAAAGGTGGTTAACCATGAATCCTCTGAAATAATGGTGCCACAGAGCAGTTCACAGTGTGAACTCAACAATTACTGCTTCTACCCATGTCCTCATGCTGACCTCCCAGTGAGCACAGCACCATGAGATAATCCCCACAGTTTGAATGCTGGTCTCAGTCTGGAATGATTTTTGCCTTCATGAGGAAAGGTTTTGTTAGGAGAGAAGACAGTAGAGTCCACTAATCACATCTCTTGTTCATCTTCACTGACACTTTGAAAAAAAAGAGTAAGTTTATATAGTGCAATTTTTTTGCTGTCAATAAACCACTAAGTGAGAAGGTCTAAAAAGAAATTTGGTTAAAAGAACCAAACCAACTTTGAGCAAAACTTTCCACTTTAAATAACTCACGCATTTATTCTGCATATTAATTAACAATGCAGAACCAACAAGTGAATTGGCAGTAAGGTATATGAAATGAAAACATGAGCCTTATCTAACTTCCAAGCTACAGAGCCAAAGTAATCTGGGAGTTACAGTCATTATAACAAAGGAAGAATATTTTTTTTGCACCTAAATTTGTCACTAGGTCATTAATTCAATGTTTTCATACAAAGTATAGCATCTTAAGGGTCTCATGTTAGTAACGACAATGTCCTAAGACTCACCGAACATTTTGGAACACTTTCAGAACAAAGGGCAGTAAGAATGACCAACGAGTTAGGTTATGAAATATTAGTGATTACTACACTTACTTACTATTCAAGTAATCACTACAAAAGCAGGTATTTCACATTTTCCAACTATTCTGTTTAATACAGTACAAATAGGGTGGAGAGGCTGCTGTTGATGTTCATGTTTACGTTAAGGAACAGGAGAGTTTTGGTGTTGTAACAGAACTTCAGGCATTAATCTAGTATTACGGATGACAAATGTTGCTCAATTATGAAATTAAGTGTTCATTTAGCCAACCCACAAGTCACAACAACTATTTTTCAGTGAGCTGGGGTAATACTGGATACTTTGCCTACTGACAAAATCTAGTTTAAGGATTGAATATTTTACTTTATTAAAGCATGCTTTCTAGTAAAAATTAAAGTTTACAATGCAAATACTCTTGCCAAACTAGTAATATTACCCTTTTTCTAGACTAGTGTTATTTTGTTTAACTTGCCTGTAAATATTATGTTTATGATACACTTGTGTGTTACTTTTAGTTAAGAATGGCCTACTATTTAAAATCCTGGAGGATTGGCCCATAAAAAATAGTTAAAATTATAATTACAATATCCAATAACTCAAAGTACCAAAGCATTTCAAGAGTGCCTCATGGCTTCTGCAAGTTTCAGCAAACTCTTCTCCAGAGAAATTTCTTGGAAACACTTCACTTCTAAGTGTAGAAAATGAAAATCATTTTAGACACCTGCAAAAGCAGATGAGAAAGACACTTTCTCCTAAGGAGAAAACACTACTTGAGGATGATGCAATGTTTCATGTCCATTCAAGTCTCATGGGGAAGGCATGCAGAGGCTATTGAAACTGAGCATGCATTAACCATCGTTACTTAATTCAAATCCTGCAGAACTGTCAAACATTGACAAAAACAGACAAATCATTCCAGAACTCACATTTCTCTAGCTATTATTTCCACTTCATGTGAACAACTTGTCTAACTTTTCTGAGACAGACATGAGTATATCTTTACAGAAGTTCACTTAAGATATTTTTCAGCTCCAAGATAAAACCAGGAGATACATGAAATCAGTAAATGTTTAGCCCAAATATGCAGTAAGAGCATAATGTAATTTCCATCCTCCAGTTTTGTCTTTTCTTTGCTACACTGAATTACTAAATTAATTACATGCCCTTAAGCTTTGCTAGTTTGTAATTTATAGTTAAATCTGTAAGTTTAATTATGGGCACTATTCATGAAAAATACTAAAATCTATCACTGTTGAGACTGATATTAACTACGTGTAATAAAATTGATCTCATAGGGATTTCCCACTATTTAAATCCTAATGAATGCTTAATCATAGTTCTTAATCAAGACTGTAAGAGGATACATGTATTTGAGTGGTTTGAGAGTGTTTCAAGCAGAGACAGAATTATTCTTGCCCTCTAACCTCCTGCCAAGATAAATAAGGGGAAGAGGAGAGTTGGCTGCAACATGTTATTTACTATAACCAGAGATGATATCCTTAGTGTTAAAAATCCCAGTAACGGATCAAGACATATACTGACAGGCATTATATGGACAAAACAACCCAGTCTAATGCCTGCTTTCCCATTCTTGCTGAAACAACCCCAGCTATTCCAAGCTACCTGGCATTACATGCAAGTATGCTTTCAAATAAATATTTGTTTTCTTTTTTAGCTCCATGCAAATCTATTTTCAGGAATGCTTGAAATTCCCATACCAGAAGTTATCTCTTAACTAAAACCACTGTACTAAATGTGTAGTATTAAACTTTAATGGTATTCATCTAGTTCAACTCGAAGAAAAATCTCAACACAAGCTGCCAAAAATGTCTGCCTAAACCCCCCAAATAATCCTCGGAAAATGAGATGTCATTGAAAAAAAATTATTTTGGAAGTGATTAAACCAAAGAGCATTGAAAGACTAAGTTACTAATGCTGGCGCAGATTTGCCTGAATGCCCTTTTTTCTCCTGGCTCAACATATTGGCAAAGTTGGTGAAGAGACTGGATTCTATGATGCAACCTCTGTCTAAAGTTCACACAAATGAGGCTTTTTCTTAAACTCCTGCTATTAAGTGTCTGAGAAACAACTTCTGCTGTTCCTTCTGATTTCTTTCAATCTAAAAAGAACACAAATACATTCTGTGGGACTTGCTTTTAAATGTACTTTCAGGTTTCTTACGCAGCTTTATAACCACAGAGCACGTGAAGAAACATGAGTTTACTGGGCAAAATGGAGAAATGAAGATCTGACTGACAGCATGATATTATAGCTGGTATGATGTGCAAATTCACAAACTGTCTTGAACCCTGAAGACTTAGGCAGGTAGGTATGTATGAATTACATATGACAGATTCTCATTTTTGCTACTTGTTGAAATCTGTAAAAAAAAAAAAAAATCAGTGAATTTGGGAGTCACAATCATAACTGAATACCAGGCTCATTTGTTTCATAAATGGCTTTCTCTTTCTTCTGGCCTGTGCCTTCACAGAGTGCTTTCTGAGGCAATTTTAACACAGAGAATCACAGAATGGGTCAGGTGGGAAGAGACCACAGGGGGTCATCTGGCCCCACCTCCCTGCTCAAGCAAGGTCATCCTAAGAGCACATGGCACAGGACTGTGTCCAGAGGGTTCTTGAGCATCTCCAGTGAGGGAGACTCCACAGCTTCTCTGGACAAGCTGTTCCAGGGCACAGTAAAGAAGGTCCTCCTCATATTTAGGCAGAATTTCCTGTGCATCAGTTACTGCCTCTTGTCCTATTGCTGGGCACCACTGAGAAGAGCCTGGAAACATCCTCTGACACCCTCCCTTCAGATACTCATAGACATTGATGAGAGGTCCTCTCTCATGTCATCTCTTCTCAAGGGTGAAACAGGCCCTGTGGCTGATGCACCATGCTCAGTGGGACACAGACGTACAATCCTCCACATCTACCTCCTGACAGGTACGGAAAAGAAACAAGGTTCAGGAGTAAACAAAATTGTCATACTGTAAAAATATAGTGCCATTATGCAGTTATGCTTTCATTAAGCACTTATTGCTACAACTTTGGCAGATAGTGATTAGTTTTCATGGTCACACAATGCGTAGAGATTACATTGAGAAGGAGGAAGCAATGTCATATAGGACATGTATTTTTGTCCCAGTCAAATTTAACAGTAGCCAATCCCATTTCAAATAGGTTTGATTTTTTTTCATGAGTAAACATAACCTGCTTTTAGCATATGGGTGACTAATCAAGTTCTTGAGCCAAAGCAGCTTTTCAATTTAAAATACTTAACATCCTGATATCCCCTAATGCACTTTCTTAAACACAATAATCCAGCAAAATAAAAAGGCATCAAGAAAACTTTGTAGGGGAATCTGTTTACATAAACAAATAGGTTTGTTCACTTCTGTGTTCTTTGTATTAAATTTCAACCACATGTGTCAAGTTTTCTTTTTTTTTCCCCTCTACTTCTGACTATCACCTCTATACAGTTCTGAGTTCTTCAGAGTGGAAGACTGCACTGCCTTGGAAGAAAGCAAACCTGACCACACCTGTCAGCCCTCCTATGTGAACTCACAGGCTACGTTAGTATTCTAGTCATCAGCTGACGTTTAATCTTCTGCTTTAGCAGGATCTAGGGGAAGTTTTCGCTGCTTTCTAATTTTAGCTAAGTGAAGTGATAGAGCTGAGTAGAATAAAAGTAGCAACATTGAATTTAAGAAAAACAATGACAACCCTTCACCCCTTCAAGGAGAAAAAAGTTACATGTTGACAGAGCATCCTAGAGTAATCAAGACAGCCTTTCTGTGTGCTAACTTTCCTACTACACATTACTGCTGACAATAAAAAGTACTTCTAACAGAAGAAATCAAGATTACAGGTACAAAAAGGCAGTTAGACAGTCATTCAATTAGCACTTGCCATGTGTGGTTTTATCCTTAGCATTATGCAACATATTACTAGTAAAAGCAGATATAGTAAGCTGATAAGGCTGGTATCAGTCAGGGCCCTTTTACTCCAAGCAGGGGAACCTATGCAAATAAATGAGTGATCTGTATAACTCAATTTAACATAGAATAAAAAAAGTACATGTGAAGTATGAATAATACATCAGTTGGATTTAGATGCATTTTATACATAAAAAGTGAATATACTTGAATTGAACAATAAACCTTATGCATGGATGGAACCAAGAATAAAATGAGAAGTAACACTGGCATTTCAAATTGCTTAAACATTAATCAGATATTCTTAAATGTGGTAAATATATTTTTTTATCAAAAGTGAATTCTGCGCACAAAGTCAAGGTAAGACTACATGCAAACAAGGAAACTAATTGTTTCTCAATTTTCCATTTTTAAGGAAAGACTGTCTTGCCCCTGCTACTTTCTGTTCCTAGACTGGGAAAAGAAAAGCTATTCTTCTCTAATTTAAATCCCAGTGAGTTTTTCAATTTGTGATCAAACTTGTGATTCACAGAATTGGCTAGATAAATTGTAAATAATCTTCAGCTCTTCAAAAATGCTATTAAGTCTTGAAGCTGACGTAGGTTGCAAATCAGCAGGTTCAGGACGAAAGTAAAGTATTCCAACAGTCTCCCTAAAATTCTGGCAAAAAACTGAGGTTTTTCTACAAAAACCCAATTAAATGGGTTTTAAGTGAAATTATCCAAAAGCAAATCAGCCAAACTTGTTACAGTAAATATCAAACAGCTGCTTTTTCTCAAAACGGTATTTTTAATATAGATTTTGTCTATTCAGATGGCAATAAGGTGAGAAACCTGCAGCTTTCAGTCCCTGCAACCCTCCAGGTGTCAGACAACACCTTTACCAGGTGTACCAGCAGTAACACCTCAATGCTCCTCACAACAGGCCTAGCTCTGATGCAGGGCAACACAGAAGTGTTGAGAAACCTGCAGAATAGTGAGTGATGTTTATGCATTTTAACTTCGTTTTTCAACCAAAAAAAAAAAAAAAAAAAAAGCACCAGCTCTCCAAGTTTCCCGTTTAGAAAAGACTGGCTGTGGAACACACATATATGCATATAACTTAATCTTAAAATAGCTTAATTCATTTCTGCTTTCAGAAATATATTCAGAACAAAACCAGAAGAAACCAGGACCTGGTTTGCTTTCTGTTCTCTTGTAAATTTTAAGGAATTACTCAGTGGACAGCATAAGGTATAGACAATGCTAAAAAATTCAGCGTCAGGTAATTTCCATATACATTTTCATATTCCACATTGTAAGTACACACACAGCATCACTTGGAACAATTTGTCCAAAGCCTTTTTTCTCATTTAATCTGCACAAAGAAAGGTCCCTATTGTCTCCAAAAGGTAAGGTACTTGCAACAGACAAAGGTCCCCAAGACTCAAATTCTCTGCAAGTGAAAGATCACATCAGGCTATACCTAAAGCCAAAATTCAAGTCAGCCAAGTCACTTAAGGAGACCCTTGGAAGTTAAAAAAGAGTGTATTGATGGTGTCCCTTTGCTAAATAATCTTCTAAAATAACTCACATGAAATATACTGCATGCTTCAGAATAGTTAAAATTGTTGGTTCAAACAAATAAGAAGATAATAATCAAACGCACCACAAGCCTCTGTCAAGTACAAAGAATAAAAAGAAGTATTCAAGACAAAACTCCCTTTCTCTCAAAGGCCAGCTACGCAGCTGTTCGTCTGCACAGATATGGTTTGCAACTTCTAAAAAAGGCATTTTTGCCACAGTGTAACTTAACACTCTTTTCAATAGGCGCACCACACTGAGAACTTGCTGAGCAAAACCTCACTGGCCGGACAGAAGTTGAAACCTGCACTCCCATGTGGGTGCTTCCTTTGCCCCAGCAGCAATCCCAGACCCACCTCTGGGGGACTGGGGTTGCTGCTGGGGCAACATCTATCTTTTGACTGTATCCAAATTATTCACTAACACAAGAAAAGAGCCATAAGTACTTCCTAACACGGACAGACAGACATCTACAATTTCTCTTGAGCCACAAAATTAACATCCACTTTGGAACCCTCTCTCTCCCAAAAGAGCATGACAGAAGTACCAGCTTTGACATTGGATTCCCTCTGGTCTATATAAACAGGAAATTCTTTGGTACAGTTGTCCCATTAGAAACTCATTATGACAGATTAACAAAGAAACTGCAACTAATCACAAGTTCCTAAGAAACCACTTACATCTCAATTACATTGAAAAATGGTCAGGAAGACAACAGCCAACAAGTAAAATAATCTAAGTTTATTTAGATCCATCCACAACAGTATGTATCACTACATATACATAATAAATGGAATTTTAAAAGGACCAATTTTCAAGTCTTTTTTAAAATCTCTGAATGGGTATCGCATTGACCAGGAACCATTATTCTAAAAAGCAATTTCTTTAGGAAGTTATGGTAGTAAAGAAATAAGGCAAAAATATGGCAGCAATTAAAAGTATTTTTTTAACAAATAAAACTGAGGAAATAAAGATAAAATCTGAAGTAAAAACGAGTATCAATAGTATAAACTTAAAGCAACAGAGCAGAAATTTGGAAAGAAAAGTTACAAACATCAATGAAAAAACATAGCTGGCAGGGGCAGGAATACCAAAGCATTTCTCAGATATGTTAAGAATGAAAAAACCAGAGAAACAGTATGGGTGGGGTGTGTATGTATATATATGTGTGTGCATATATATAAAAAAATAGAAAATTGGTCAACAAATGCTTCTATTTTGTGTTTTGAAAGAAGCAGAAAGTTTTGTCTTGCATAATGAGGCTTATATACCTTCTAGTCTACTAGTAACAAGGAAGAACATTAAAACCACACAGATCATTTAAACCACACTATTTTAACTCAGTAGATCTTGGTAATACAAATAACAAGTGTGCTTAGGCAGCTCCCTCGCCACTATTCAAGAACTAATGCAGCTTCAAGTCTGCCAACGTTTGTTTTCTAAACAGATTGTGAAATACCTTGTAAACAGCAAAGGACTGATAACACTGTACCAGCACTGCAGAGCAGTAACAGAAATGTCTGAAAGTGTTAGCTTGTTAGCCATGCTGGATAAAATAAATTATGAACAAACAAACAAAAAATAGTCCACTGAAAGATACCAAGATAACTGAGGTTCATTAGGCTTATCAGCAGGAAGGCAATACCATGTCAACACAGTTATACTGTCCCAAAAGCTTGTTTAGCTTCACCAACAGCACCAGTGCTTTTTTTGCACCATGGAGCCAAACCTGATCAACACTGAACACAGCTGACACTCACTTCTATGATGTGAGGCACCAGAAAACAATTTTGAAGCAACATGGGTCCAACGAGGATTTTTAAGCTTGTAGCCTTTCCAGATGAAAGCTGACCCCACACAGAACAGTTGCTCATAAATGTTCATGAACGCTTACTAGCAAAGGCACCTTAGGTGCATAACCTGAACAGGCTTCCTCTGGAGAGGATACCTTGAAGTATGTCTCCCCAAACCTGAGTTGAAAAGATTTCTCTTTTTTTGGGTCATAGTATACCCTCACCACATCAAGTATCAGATGACCTGCTGTTTTGGCACAGAATGCATGAAAACTCAGTACAAGCAGTATTTTTGAGAAGCAGTTCTCTAGACTGCCTCTGCTACCAGTGTCACCGCTCTTCTCACAGCATTAAAGAGAAAAGTGAACCAGACTCCCTATTTACTCTGATACAGAGGTAAAGAATGATGTATACCGACTTTTGATCACTATATGAGAAGCACTGGTATACTAAAAATGTTACAGCTCTTGTCAGTATATTACAAAAACAGCTTCTTTTTCTTCAAACTGCTATATGTGCTACAGTAGCAACACCATCTCAAGCCTCATCGTGGCAGATTTGTTTGTATGCTCTGATTCATGCTGTACCACCTTCACCACTGCCACCAAACACATAAAACAGCAAATCTGCAGCATTTCACATGGCAAGACTTTAAGACTCTCAAAGTCACAGCTCTGGACACACCTATTCTGTGTGCCACAATTTGCACTGCCTCAAGAGTTCGTGCCTGCTATCCCCTCAGACCCCACAAGTTCTAAGGAAAAGCTTAGAGAAAGGGCAAGGATACAGCTGTATTTTCCCCATCCTCTACAGAGCCTCTGATCCTCACAAATCAAGCTACCTTTCTGTGTAAAGGCAAGCACATAAGCTAAATTTTCTGCTTCTTGCTAACCTTCTGAAGAGAAATTTTATCGAAGGAAGCAAGGAAGAGAAAAATACTGTACCTAGGTGAGCAGTTGTAACCCACAGCATACATCCCAAAATCAGCATGGCAAAATCATGGTGTCCTCTGCATTTTTGCTGGAGAACCTGAAATTCATACATTCATGAACACACGCTGCAGCAGTTCATCTCTAGATTCTCAGTCCTCCACGCCAAATTTTGGAAGCTCAAAAATTAGCTCCAAGGAAAAAAGGCACTAAAGAAACTTGTCACCGATGTATTTTTCTCACTGTGTTTAGCAACACACAATACCATTTTTAAAAGATTAGGAGAATCTACCTTTGGCAAAAGGTCTTGTAGTCAAATGCTGATAAAAACACACACTTTAGGAAAGCATTTTAAGTAAGCTTTCATGATCTTCTTTCCGTGCTACACTTGATTTTGGGCAGTTATTATAAAAGCAGTATCCCAGTTGATAGTAATTAGACCCTCACCAGAATATTCTGCTTTAGAATCTGTAACATTCAGATGATGACAATGTTTCAAAGTACTTATAAATACCATCCCTATCAGATAATTTGCCTTTCTATGTTTCAAGATGAGTTTTAAACAATAATCTGTTCCCTGCAGGAGGTAGTGTTATAAAACCAGAAAACCCTAATTCCTTTGAGCTAACATACACTAATCATAATCACTCAGGGCATGATTCTACACGAGCTCACTGTTGACAAACAGGGAGGTCCCAGTCTCCCTCCTCATTCTCAACTGCACACTCCCAAAAGCATTTGTCAGACTCTCTATTAGCCAATTCACTAACCAGCAAGGCAGAAACAACCTTTTCCTCCTCCCCACCCCTTGAAATAAACAGAAAAGGAGTGAAAGAAAACAGCATGGTGGGAGGAAGAAGCAAGAGCACACCCTTTCAAGGCAGTGAAGTACAGTACTGCCTTAGTTGCACCTGGAGCTGCAGCCACTTAAGAGTGTTCAGTCTAAAGAGGATTCTAGAAATAGCGACAAAAGATTTTTAATTATGTAGTAACTCGTTTGACTCAAGTTGGCTTCTACCTTCTGAGAGGCTGCTGACATCTTTGAATTGCACCAGGAAGGAAAACACACTGACCTTCTCTTCACCAGGACTGTGTCAGCTTGAAAGAAGTAACAAAAGCCCAGAAGACTGCTGTTTACCTGACCTTAGCAGTATGCACATCATCATGAAATCAATCACAAATGTTTTAGAGTGTGCTTCTTGTACCTCAGACTGTTAGTTAATGATTATTAAAGAGCACAAAAATGAAAACCTGTCTGAAAAGCACAATGGCTTCAAGATCAGTCATAGGAATGCACACTGGCTTTACTGACTGCATTGCCTCACAAATACCTAAGAAAAAATGCTAAACAAGTGAAAAAAAAATTCCACAAAAAATTAAATTTATTTGACTATATGGAGAAAGCACACACACTGCCTGAGCACGAGCAGGAAAGTTTAAGCACTGCGGAATTTTGGTGAGTAACCAGTCAGTGGTCCTGGAAGGGGAGAAGCAGCGGCAAGAACGGGTAGGGTTTGACAGGGAAGACGTTCAAGTTTTCTCACTGCAGACAAATGGACAGAGGCCCACCTGACTTTCTCTACGATTAAATCATCCACTGTTCATGCTGTAAACTGAAAGCTCCTGCAATGCAAACTGCTTTGAAAACTGGTTCTCAATTTATTTTCATGAAAGCTCTATCCATCGGGCTAGGGGATCCTAAATACCCCAGAGTACATGGAGAGAAACTGACTCCATGTTGTGAAGAAAAGAGAAACCCACTCCCTGACATTCCAGAAGATGACCTTTGATGCTTGCTTTTCTTGTTCTACAGTGCACACCTCCACAAAACAACTTCTGGAGGGGAAAGCTGTTCTGCCATCTTAATTTTCACTATTAAATGAGGCAAAACATGCTGGAGCTTTATACTTCTCTAAGGACTCTGCTTTGACATTAAATACTCATTTATGCACAGACCTATATATAAGCAATAGTAAGGCTGAACATCAAAATATTCCTGGCCTAGGAAATGTTTTAATTAACACTGCCCAAGCCAAAACAATTGGCCCTACAAATCGATGACCTGTGTACAGCCCTACATGATCTCTGCTTCCCTGTGGCGAAAGGAACTTGCTTTGTTCAATCTGTGAGGTGATCAGTACTTTCACAATGTGTGGTTATTCTAAATTATGGATTTTTCTTTACTGTTCAGTGTTCAGCCTGTACTACTTAAATCTTGTTCCAAATAAAACTCACTCTCTCATGTGCTCTTACTTGCCACTTATCAACCATTTGTACATAAGGTACATAAGCAGAATTCATAAAACCTCCACACTAAAAGTTATTATTTTACAGACTGTAAACAAACAAAAAGGGGACAAGCCATACCCCCTCGCTTAACCATACAATTTGAAATACCATGGAACTGAGGTTTTATGGTATACAATATTTCATATGGCCAAAGGAAAGGTTTATTTCCTTACACTTACAATCACAAACACGTAATGTTCCTACAGATTTCCTGGCAGTCTGCTACCCCATACGCCATTCTCTTCTTTTCCTCCTCACTGATAAAGCAAAAGTTCCATGAGGAACAGCATTTTTGTCAGATGCCCTGAACTATCCCAAGAGCAAATCCTCTATCAGTCCCTATAATCTAGGTATGATGATGTAATACAGTATTAAAAGGTTAATGCATGTTAAGTCCAAGTACAGATTTCATGTTAATTACTTGATATCTAATACACCAACACCCAAGCCATTATTTCAGTATTCCCAATATCAGTCTTTCTTTTCCACACTATCACTTAATTTTCCAAACTCTCAGTTTCATCCTGACAGCCAGCCCACATCTGACAGCTTGCTTTTGCCTCCACTCTTCTGACTCACTCCTACGTCCCTACTCTATTTTTGCATCTTACAGCTTCCTCCTCTGTGCTAGTGGAGGCAAAGAGGTCACAGCACAGATAGCACCAGTGTAAGTCTAAATTAATTTTACAAGTCCACGGTAACCTGACATCTGTACAGCTTTTGTGCTCTGAATTATCATACTCAAAATTAACTTAGATATATCACTGTATGGTGCTGTAGGTTGTTTGAGGTCTTGGTAAATTCTGTTGGGTATCAGCTTCTTCCTGAAGCACTCTTCTGATAAATCTGAAAATACTTGAAAAAAGGACTTCTTCTGAAAGATCCTATCACACTCCAAAATGCTAGAATATTAAAACATAGATCCATCCAAGGAAATTTTCTTTTTGCTTCTCCCAATCTGATTCAGTATTAAAAAAATTCCATCCTCCTTTACAGCTTCATAGCTGAACACAGTAAGAGAACCAACTTCAGAAAGAGCCAGAGTCCTGGTCAAAGGAATGGACTTTCTCACAGATAAAGAACTCAACAGGCCAGAACCCTTCAGCCTAGAACAAAATTACGCTGACAACCATGTAATACAAGACTAAAAATCACTAATAAGAGAAATCTGTTCACCATTTCTGCTAATACAATGAGTTGAGGTCATTACATGAAGCTAGTAGAAGCTGCAAGCCAAAAGACATAAAGAAACAAAAGCCGCTTTTCTGAAAACTGATTGGAATGCTCCGTATCAGCAGAAGCAAAGATGACTTATCACTGATCTCAGTAGACTGCCCTTTTTTTTCCCACACAAATCAGGTACTGGAGCTGTATGATGAACTGAAAGAATGCTAAAGGCCTCAAGACAGCTGGATAGAGGAAAAAACCCTCTTCACTACAAGTTAAATATATACTATAGCATTTTTACTGATACTTCTCTCATCACAGTAGGTAAGTGATGAAGTGTTTTGTTTCTTTTCTGCAATATAGAACATGTTGTCTTTTTTTCACTAGGACTACAAGTAAAGGTAATGACATTCTTGGATTCAACAGGATTCAGTGTATCTGAATAAAGAGATATGACTAAGGTTAACAATCTAGCTTCTCATTCAGGAGGGTTTTGTGAAGTATAGGTATATAAATTACCACAAGGAGAACTACAGTAAAGCTTCTGTGCATCCTACTACTTGAGAGCAAGTACAGGGTAGTTTACCTCACTGGTGCTACTATACTCACGCTCTTTCCAGAAGAAACTGAACCAGACCCCTCTGAAGCAATCCCTTAATATGCAAGCCTCAAAAGGTGCTTATTTAAATTCTTAGCATCTGATGGGGCTACAGCATTGGTAGATGAGGCAAAGCAACTAACACCATCTGCCTGGACTTACACAAATCATTTGATACTGTCCCATGTGATATCCTTCCCTATAAACTGGAAAGATATAGATTTGATGAATGGATCACTTGGTGGATGGAGAGCTGACGGAATGGCTGCATGTAAGTAAGAGTTGTGGTCAATGGCTCATTGTCCACATGGAGACCAGTGACGAGTGGAGTCTCTCAGGAGTTGGTACTGGGCAGGTACTGCTCAACATCTTTATCGGCAACACTGACAAGTGGCACAAAGCGCACCCTCAGCACATTCGATGATGACACCGCACCATGTGAAGCGATGCCATCCAGAGGGACCTTGACATGCTTGAGAGATGGACCAATGCAAACCTCATGAAGTGCAACAAAGCAAAGTGCTAGGCCCTACACCTGGGTCACAGCAATCCCAGGAACACCCGCAGGGGTGGGCCAAAGAGTGATTGAGAGCAGCCTGGCAGAGTGACGGCTAATGAAAACTCAATGTGAGCTATCAGTGTGTGCTCACAGCGTAGAAAACCAACCCTGGGCTTCACCAAAAGGAGCGTGGCCAGCAGGCCTAGGGAGGGGATTCTCCCCCTCTACTCTGCTGTCTGTAACAGCTACTGGAATTATGACCAGTTTACAACAAGCTTGGGTAAAGGCACAACAGCTTATATGATAGTAAAAGTGCATTATGCAACAAAGCACTATTATCAATATGCTACTACCCTTTATTAATTAAACCTTTATACTAAAGATACTGCCGCAAAAGAAATTTCTTCTACTATCTACACAGGCTCTTGCCACATTTTCAGTTTTAATAATTAGCTACTGTGCTACTGAAGGAGGCCAAGAAAGAGGGTATTATAGACAAAGTTAAAGCCAGCTGGGCTGTTGGTTTTTTTTTTCCCTGTTGTTGGATGGCTGCCTTCATTTCACTGGAACACTACAAAGCAAGTTGACCATATAAGGCACTGGGATTCCCATGGAGAATGGTTACACAAATCTATCCATGTAGTCTATTTAGTTTATATACCACAGTTAAGACGAACATTTCCAGTACATTTTTAAGGCACTTCAGAATTAAATCTTACACATATATCATTACTTATGCCCTGAGTTCATGTAAGCAGCTTTCCAGAAGAATCTACAGCCTAATGCATTTCTTTACATAATATTAAAACTAGATCACAATTTCAAAACTGCAGGCAGCATTCATAAACACAACATCCTTGATTTTGGTGCAAATGAAAAGTACCAGAAAAGCCTGATTCAGGGGTCTGACAGCAAATGAATCTCCCTGCCAGCTACTGGCTGCAGCCTGCGTTTATCAGAGGCAGCAACTTGCTGCATGGAAAGATTATTTGTAGCCTAGATTCCAACAAGAATAACTCTAACGAGCAAGTGCTTATAAGGAGATGGTAATACACAGTCTACAGAGAAAGGACAGGGAGAACTGAAGAAAGCAACATTCTTGACTAGATGGGGGTGTAAAATAGAGAGGACTGCAGGGCTTCCACTTGAGAAGGGCAAAGGAGCTTTTGAGACATGCAAGAAAATAGCAGTCTAGAAGAAGGGGCAAGAAAAGAAATATATATAAACTTCAGGACTAGACAGATACATACAGGAATACAAAAAGCTGCAATTAGAGGTATGTGCCAGCATGACAACAGTATCTTCTTAGCTCTAGGGTTTATTTTTCAGAAGGAATAAAGCACTTAAACACTGGGAAGCAACATTTCTAACATAGTACCAAAATTTCTAGAGAACTCTGTCATACTTTTTATATACTACCTCCACTTAATATTTGCATTAATCTTTTTAGATACGAATTTCCCAGAACAATGCTTTATAAAACCAAATTTTGCCAATACAATGTATAGTTTAGTCAATACTGGATTTCCTCTTCAAACAGATAACCAAACTTCCTAGTATTCTGTATACCAGACGACCAGACCTGTTGAATTAACTACAACATTTTGTACCTGCATCAGGCTAGGACAAGGATATAATTCTTCAATCAACACATAGTCTATTGATTCCTCAGGACACAAAATATGTTTCTAGTTAACACAATCTGAACAGAACTATTTCTTCCAGTAAATTCCAGCTGCTGCCAGACCTAGCTGCCTTTTTTGCACCTCAGCAAACATACTCCATCTAACAAAGACACCGACAAAAAGTAGAAAAACTAAGCAGTGCATAGCCAAACAGGACCCAGAACCAGTTTTATTACAGAAACTGAGTACGTATGTGTCCATGGTAAAAATACACACAACCACACACACATATTACAACTATATTTGTGTAAAAGATGAAACTTAAGTCTGATCTTGAATTTGACCCTAAGGCTAAACACATTTGAAACCTGTATGCCAGACTGTGAATCAAGAGCCATCTCTACTCAAGTTTGGAATTAATTTGGCTGGCATTCCCCAAATTGAAAAGATTCCTTAAGAAGCGGTACATTTATGTAATTTTATCCACAGGAAAGCTAAGAGGCAAGATCTCAAGATCCTGTCACTGGGTTGTCATAAGTAGCAATTTAATGGACTGCTTGATTAGCTCTTATGCCATTTTAGAAGTTACTCTACTCCAACTGCAAGCTCACCCACTACGTGACTTGTCAAGTGAACAAACTTCCCAGCATAAGAGTGAATGGGCATGGGGAATGTACAGGAGCTGTCAAAAAGTAAGCACTGTACTTTCGTGCAGGCATTTAGTCTATAATCACGACAGAACGGTACTTCACGATATCTATATCCCTAATTATCTAAATAAATGCATTCTTAGTTCAGAAAAATGTATCATTATACCAAGATACTTCAGATAAATTTAGAGTAGCTACAACTATATTTTTGCTTTGCAGGGTATCAACTGGCTAAAAGCACATTTTATTTGGTCTTGGACTCAAAAAGCCACATATATGGTCTCTCCTTAGAAGAAATCTTTAAGGGCAGAGATTGCCTCTGTGGGATGCCTCAGCTGGGATGCTGAGCTTTTGTTTGAAAGGACTATATTGATACACTTCTGGAATCAAACTATTCCCTATCAGTCCCACACTAAATATAAAGCACCAAGTAAAATTGAAGCAATATAGCACTAACACTCCTTGCCTTAGGAACGGCACAGAAAATACCTACTACTGCTCTGCTGAGGATTTACTCATTAGGCTAAATCAGGCTAGACAAAAGATGTAACACAACTGTAGCATACTGCAGACATACGAATATCATGAGCCCTCCTCTGTAACATGCTAGTGAGCAAGAGGGAGAAGGAAATGAGACGGCAAGTGAGTTTTTGCCTTTCCAATTTAGTCTGGGCTACAGTTTACTTTCTTCCCATGGAAATCACTAATGTCTGAGACAGAGCAGGTTGCTAAAATTTTCACATACTTTGCAATTAAACATCCTAAGCTGCAGTCGACAAGATGCGAGTCTTGTTTGTCCTACACAAACAGAAGCTGATGCTGCACAGTCACTCTGGGCCTTCTTATCCAGTCACTAGCAGTCATTAGCTAAAAATTTTAGCATCGGTTCATATCTTGCTCTTTCCTCATTCCACTCCTGCTGCCTAGGCATAGTGAGAAGAGATGGCAACTGATTATCAACAAAATTCAGTCCATGAGTCCTTAGGATAATTTAGGGAAAGAATGGAAATTCAGGTCAGGAAAAATTAAAAGTTTTAATATATGACAAATTAGAAGTTTTAAGTCTAGTAAGATCACAAAGGTAACCAAGCATTCTTCCAAAACCTACGAACAGCTGACCTTGATCACATGTTGCAGCAGTGCTCATCCTCATTTTAATCACAAAATTGCATCTCAACTGCAGAAGATAGTTGTGAAAGAAGATACATAGCAGAATGCAACACTCACTTTCTGAGCTCAAAATGAAGAAGGAAAAGTTCAGATCCAGACTAGTTGAATCCAAATCAAGTCACTTTCTGGTCAAGAAACTTCCAGTAACTTTGCAGCTGTTCTTTGTATCTTCATGCAACACCATTTTACTATCATACTCATTAATAAAATATGTATACATTTGCATTAAAATAAATGTACGTGTTGAGGATCAGAAGAAAAATATTTAAGATGGGTATGAGAATCAATTCCTATAGTCTTAATGAAATGCAGCAGGACACCAGCACATTTATGAATGGGCAAGGTCATTAACGAAGCTGAAGAAAACTGAGCTGTGTCAAAGAAACACAAAGCTGTCCCACATGATGATGGCAAGAAAAAACAATGGTGACACAAAATACACTTATACCATCTTGCTACTCTAGCGTTTGCATTTAACCACACTATTCCAAAAGCAAAGCATATAATTATACAACAGACAAGAAAAAGTACTTTGATAAGTACTGCAGTAAAACAGGTTTAGGTATTACCATAGAGAGTTCCTTTTGCTAAGCAACTCATTTAGATAAAAACAGATGCAAACTCTGTGCTTGGATCTGAGTTGTTTATTGTTATAGATAGGGAAAACCTAGAAAGATGTGTTTAAGTTACAGCTATAGCTCTGGAGAATCTAGCAGATATCATTTTAGACATGAGCACTGGAAAATGATGCTCAAAGTATACCAAGGGCTGTAGAGTTTAGCCGCAAATCTGCAAGCCTTATGGAAAATTCTACAAAAGTTGTGGTATTTACAGGAGTTTAAGTGTTTCCAGGAGTAGAACCAAGATCCAGTTCTTGAGTCTGTGCTCACTACAGTAGAGCCTTATAAAGACTTGTAAAGAAATTAACCATTGTTTCTTACACAAGCATTGAAAACTGAGGTTTTCAGATGAAGGTGTCAGGCACTGATGAATAAGGGTCTTAAAAGTGATAAACAATAGCTGGTGAAGAAGTTACCAAGTGTAACTTGAATTCATGTTATCACAAATAGGACAGCAAAAAAAGGGCACACTGTGTTCACTTTTCCCCATGTTTTAAATTGCTGTGTTCAGGTGACTCCAGACTCTAACAATGAGATTAGAAAATTTGATCGATTCAAATGTGGCCAATGCCTATAAAGGTACACCAAAGCTCTTGCTCCAGAACCTCCCCATTCTTATTTGGGAAGCTAATGCTCTCTAGGGAAGAAGTCTATGCATGCTTGTGCCGTAAGCCATCTGCATAATGAAGACAGCATTCATGCAGGAGCCAACATCAAGGATTGGATGTGGGAAGGTCAAAGAAGTGTAAAACTGAGAACTGGCACCTTGAAAAGAAGTGATTCTGTGTTTAATGTCCACTTCCTCTTGAGCAACCCAAAAACAAAGCCAGTTTTCTGTAATGTGGAGGTCATTTGGATGTCATAAAATCATGAGTTAGTTCCTGTCATGTTATTTATAAGCATATTTAGAGCATTGAGGTAAAAAAAGAATTATCTATAAAATAAGTGTCTACCCAATTGCAATGTGCATTACAACACAAGTTCCAGGTATTGTTTTGGCAGGTACCTACTGCATGTCTAACAACAGGTCTAGCAAGAATGCAACAAGGCAGAATATGACTTTAGGAAGCTCAGGAAGTTTAGGAAGAACATTCTATTTTGGAGTTTTATCTTTGGCAAACATATAGTTAGAACAGCCTGAATTAAACAAGAATCCAAGGAAAGAAGCACCTTCTTGTTGATTTGATTAATATCATTCTTTGTATGAGACATCTATGAGCTAGCCTCACTCACAACTATGAAGTAATGACTCCCTAATTACAGCAATCTTCCCTATTAATGCTTAATATTTACAATTACCCTGTACTTAAGGTCTTGAATGGAAGATGTAAGGTCTAAATGAAGGTTAAATGTGGAACGTGATTTGTCTTGCTCATAAAGAAATGGCTTATTTCTTTCATTTGAGAATTGATCCACATCTCAGAACTCTGGCATACAGAGGAGTACCAGAGAAGCTGAACAGCTGATGGCCCTTGTGTCAGCAGCAACCTCATCATTACTCTAAAGTACACAGCTATTGGCAGAAGACAAAATAAACAGGCACCACCCTTATTCTTCAGCTTTCATTTATAAGCATGCAGAATGCATTTCCTCAGTTAAACTGTAACTTAATCTCAGATGACTGTACTGTGTTGTCTCATGGTTCTTGAACTAAGGTGGTAGTAGTAGATCAATCCCAGCATACCAAGTATAAAACCTATTTGGCAAAACTGGGAAATTTTAGTAAAAATGACACATGAACACTACAACTGAAGCACTCCTGTAACTGGAAAACCAGAAGAACAGAATGATCTTCAACCTAGTTTATGAAGCACTTAAACTTAGCTTCTGTTTTAAGAATTACTGTTTGCCTTTTAGCTAATTTCTGTTCTCAACTTGTACTGAGTCATTTTTTCCATTACTGCAAGCTACTTTGTTTTTATTGGATGCTTTAAGTCTAAGCATGTTCAGAACATCACAACTACAAAACTATAGTTAAAGCAGGCTAAAATTTGCTGAAATTAACAATTAAAATGAGCTTGAAGCAAGAGCTACAGCCCATCTACTTTTAAAGAGTAAATCTTTAGAATAGTTTAATACCAAAGTACAAAATTTAACCCATTCTTTCTTTGCCCTCAAGTAACACATAGCAATAGTTTTATCACCTCTTTGATGGACTTTAGAAACCCAGCTTTTAGATCCTTTAACCACCAGGGATCTTAATTTATACCATCTCATATGCTAGAAGGTAACCAATGGTGTAGTTTTAATTCATTACTTTAGGACCTTGGCTTTATATGAATGAAAACTCAATAAAAATTAGAGACTGTTGAAAGATCCTCTCTGTCACAGTAGAAATAAACTCTTTGAACAGCAAGATTGCTTTTTTGTCTTTAATAGCTATTACATTAAATGTGTGAAGACACTATTACAGAAAAAAATTTACATTTTGCTGGATCAGATAATTTCACATGACAGCATTCCAAAAAAATGTCAAAATGTATACAAGTTGGAATAAAGTTACCCTAAAGAAGTTCTGAACAATTATGTCTACCCAACTACTCTAAATTAGTCAGGTAAGTTAAAAAACAAACAAAACACCACAAAGCAAACACCAACCAGCCCTGCAACTGTGGACAATTTCCCACCGCACCGCCCCCCCCCCCCAAGTACTACTATGGTGCTTCCCAATTCACCAGTTACAGATACAAATGAAGTACAACCTATTTTTGACTATATGGAATAAGTAGAACAATATTTTTTCTTTGAAAACAAACATTAAAATGCAAGCAAGCATATTTCATGTATTTGATTGTGTTCTTCCTCCCCAGACTTCACACCCATCTTCCACTATGATGCACTGTAGAGCAGGAATGGTGTCTCCAGAGACTAGCACAAGTGAAGCCACTGTTTCATGAGGAATTTCTGCTGTGTCTGTGTGTCAGGCAGATCATGAGAGAAAAGCCATTGAATACAGCAGTTACCACATAAGTCCTCGTATTACTCTAACACCTAAGAGCTCTAAACATGGACCAGGATCTCCAGAAAAATCTATATTGACGTCTGTGAAGCAATTCAGGTTTTCTGGAACAGATTTGTGCTTCAGTAGGCAAAAAGCTACTGGAGTGTAGCAAAAAACAGCAGTGTCTCCAAAACAGAAAAAAATTTAAAACAAAACAAGAAAACCAGACAGACAAGCATTAGTTGGCACACCAGCAAAAGTTCTAATCTCCCCAAACAATAGTCCTGAAGAACTATACTGGGCATCTGAGTTTCGGTACCCAATTCAATGAATCATTATTCAAAGCAGACAATCTAAACCATACTTTCATTAAAAAAAACAAAAACAAGCCCACACCAAAAAACCACCTTGTGTTCAAACTCATTTCTCATCAAGCCAGTGCCCCCGGCACCTCTTCTCTTGGTCCCCTGTTCACATGTCATTTAAAAAAAAAAAAAAAAAAAGGCAAAAGACTATGTAAGGCAAGATTGCTGCAAACTCTAGGAAAGTAATGTAAGACAACCCATGTATTAAATAAATATTTGCTTACTTACAGAGCACTGAAGTTAACAACTGCATTTTACATTTCTGCTTTGTGGAACAAAGGATGCCTTGCTATAACAAAACTTTTTACTCTCTTTTTGTAACAAACCTTTTCTGTTTGGGTATGCTGCCACAATTCCTCCTCTCTACTCATTTCTCTGCCTCCTACGTCATGCTTTTCAGGAATTAAGACCACACAACTTCCGTCCAGACTAACTTTGCAGTAGGTGGAAAGATTACAACACATGCCTACCTACCTGCCAAAAAAAGTAAGCTCTTAGATCCAGGAATAGATTGAGCAGACGTCCCTGTTCAGCATACTGAAGCCTGTATGCTTGCATTTAGACTGGAGAGAAACTCCTTGCTCGGACTGACTAAAATGGGGAAGACCACACTACAAGCTATCAAGGTCAATATAATATCAAACAGCATTTTAAAACTGATGGCTAAATGTACACAAGAGAAAGATGAGCAAAGCGAAAATAATTTTATTGCTTCTGGTAACCTTGGGAAAAAAAAAAATAAGGTAGCAGAATACAGCAAGAAACAGAAGATTGTTTGGTACACAACTACAGTAAGCATCCCATCTCTAGTGGTGGACTTGTTTTCCATGGCCGAGGATTTCAGTAAGTCAGAATTCCTTAGATCCTATAAATAAATCAAAAGCCACATAACTCAGATTAAAAAAAAAAAAAAANAAAACAAACACAAAAAACCAAAAAAAAAAAAAAAAAAAAAAAAGAAGTCTTTAAAGCAGAACAAAACCCTCCCAATTTTTATTTCACCTGAAAGTACACAGACAAAGAGTAAGCAAATATCTTCGAGATAATTCAGTGGCAGAAGTAGTAGTGCTTTCCACAAGGCACTCAACAGCCAGCATCTAAAGGTACTTTATATATTTTAAATACAGCCCACCTCATAACAGAAAGTAGCACCATGCTTACAGCATCTACCCTTTGCGAGCTAAATCAGAAATGTTGTAAAACCGGTGCAACAGCAGTTTTTTGTCTTCAAGGACCAGTAGAAGTTTTTTGGTTGTGTTTTGTGTTTTTTTTCTCTTTTACATCATTTTCAGCAAACTACAGCTCAATTTTGTCTTTCACCTTCTTAGTGGTCATCCAAAAAGCACTTTTCACCAAAAAGAATTCTTACTGTGATCTGGATATTGGGAAAGATCCTTACCATTTTGCATCTTTCACAGCATTAAGCATGCTTTTTTCCCCAGCCTTAGGGCACAACCATAAAAGCCTTCCTTCTTTAAATGCAAGGTTTCAATATGGCTACCAGGAGTGCAGATTAAGGAGGCTGCACAATTTTTCTTACAGTTTATGTAGGACCCTTGGGAACATGTTAGCAGAACTGTTTGGTGGTTTGCCTCCATAGATTTCCAGTTCTGCTTCTGCCTACAAATCAGATTTTTGTAAAAAAATAAACCTTGAAGTAGTGCTAGTCACAAGCCTCCATGAAAACCTAAAATGTGCAGCAAGCTTTCACACAAGACTAAAGATTTTTACATCAGTTAAATGATGCTTTTGTAAGTTTAAATGAGTAGTCAGTCCCCTGGAAACACCACAGAACACTACCAACAGCACTAATACAATTTCACCTGGTTTTTGTCTTTAATTTCCAAAGCTAAACTAAGGATGAAACAGTCAATCTTCCATCTATGCAGTATATTTATACTGAGCCACAGATTCATGGAAGTGTCCTTTTAAGCACATAGTTTGTCACTTCTACATTTAACAGGTCTTTTAGCTCAGCAATTCCACACCACCCTCTACAACTGCAGGTGATCAGTGTCACTGCTGCATGAAAATGTACATCTTTGTCAACCTAACCTGGCTTCCTGCAATCCAATCAGTAAAAGCTAATTCAATGCAAATTAACACTAACTCCTTGAAACAGCAGCCACAGAAAGTAAAAGCTGGGGTGTAGTTGCAGTGTTTTAGAATTTTCTTTCTCTCTCATGGAGAATATAGATAAACTGTACTTTCTTAATCTCTGTGTTTAGTGTTAGAGGTGTACAAGCCATAACCAATAGGTCTTTAGGGGTGGATTGTCTTTGGCCAATAGACAATTGTTTATTACTGTGTATAAAAGGAACTTCTTGTAAATAAAGCTCTCTCTTCGCCATCTTGGAGCCTGTCTGCCTGACCTCTCTACCTGCTTCCACAAATCCTACGAATAACAGAAAAGCAAACCATACTGGGGAACAGCAAAAGTTTGCTGTTTTAGGGGAGGAAGATACGGAAAGTAAAAAGTACGAAGAAAAGACTTATTTGAAAAAAGAAACAACTTCGGATAGTAAGCAGTGCCTTCATACAAATATTTGCCGACTTTTCGGGAAAAAAACCCAGATTGCAAGCAAGTGGCAAATGCAAGACTCAACTGTCATTGGGTTTTTGAACAGAAGAACAAAGTTATGAATTTGCTTCAGTATTTGTCTCCTGGAATTCATAGCTGCTTGGCTCCAATTTCCATCTGCAAAATGAGTAATTTCCATTTTAGGAGACCAACTCGCAGGAGGTCAGAGCAATCTGGCTATACTTGATTACACATCAAAGTTGGTTACAAGCTGAAGGAGCTGCTTGTGCCAGTACATTCACAAAATAAAATCTAAGTTCATCACAGCAAGTGTACTAGAACTTCATCAACTGAGGCAAAAGTTGCACTGAACTTTACTACTGAGATTCAGCTATTACTGGAGAATTTAATATCTACTTCTAGCAGTTTTAGCTCAAATGCTGGATGAAATTACAAATTAAATAATCCCATATCCCAGTGATGGAGCGTCAGGATTTTGACTTCATGCATTCAAAGACTTCCCTATCTCAAAATTCAGTGGCATGTATAACTGGTACGTTTACCAAGTAGCAAATGCAGAACATCCATTCTTCTCCTTTGCCACAGTCCTTAGCAAGAACTCAGAGAAAAAAAAAAGAATCAGTGATTTATCACACTTAGTGGAAATACAAATTGTTACAGCTACCAGCAAAATACATGAAAGAATTATGACAATACAGAAAATTCAGAAATCTTTAATAGTATGTGACATGTATATTGAAATCACAGGTCAAAGCCAACACTAAATTAGAGACTCAAAAGTTAAAGCTTATCAATTTGAACATTCTTCTGAAAAAAATAAAAATTTACTGACATTGGTTTCAATTCCCAAGCTCAAAAAGAATGCTGCAAGTGTTTATTGTATCAACGATTCAGACATAAGGGCAAAAATTTAGCTCTTTGTTTTATGGCTGAAGAGAACAGTCAATCAGCAAAGCACCTGTTCTAGCCATACAGTAACTGTAGTAACTGTAAACTCTAGTAAAAATAGCATGAAGACATGGTGATATTACAGGTTAGTTACATTACTACTATACATCCGAAGGTTCTAGAGCATACCTGCCTATTAAATCCTGAACACAGGGGATATCACGAGAGTCAATAAACTATATGGCATGAAAATACCTCTTAATAGCTGCAGAGAAAAGCCACTTGAACTGGGAGGGGAGAAAAGTATATACACTTATACCATAACCATCACAGCAGCCTGTTTTAAAAACACACTACCACTTTTTTGGGACAGAAATAAAAAGTTCTTTAAGTGAAATAGATCAGAAAATGCAGACATCTCCTAATACTTCTAAAGCTAAGTAAATAGTCAAAACCACTATGAGTTTGCTCTAATCTATAACCTTATGATACTCGCCTACAGAAGATACCTATTTCAGCTGGAAAAATGTAACTTTTCTTGACCACAGCTCCTTGTAACTACAGTACCTTCAGCAAGAGGTTTTCAGTAAGCTTTACTCAATACTGCAAGTCCTACAGCCTTTACCATAACCAGTTCAATCTGACCTCCTGCACTCATTCAATGAGATACAGCACTTCCCTTTGATTGCTGCTTTTCTGGACATTACCTGTGACAGAGACAAAGGGATGCACCTGATGACAAGTCAAGAGCCTCAGGTTAAACAAGCCTCACAGTACACATTCAAATCCAAGACAGCAAAGTAGCCAGACCACTGACTCAATAGCAGAAACTCACCCCTTGCTAGCTAAAGAGAGGATTCTCTTACCATGACAGACCAGTCAATTTAGCCAGTATATTACAGCCCTGCCACACATTTCAGTTTATACACTGTTTAGACACTGTGCCAGGTGTAATTTTCAAATTAAAGGCTATTCTCATTCCCTCCACCTCCCTTGCAGAAAATAGGGCAGACATATTACCTTTCCCATGTCATTCCAGAAGACCCCATCACTCTGCTATTCATCAGCCTTTGACATTGTCTCCCATAGCATACTCCTGGAAAAGCTGGCAGCCCATGGCTCAGGCAAGTGCACCCTTTGCTGGATTAAGAACTCACTGGATGGCTGGGGACAAAGAGTGGTGGTGAATGGTCTTGCAGCCAGTTTGGGGTGACATTTGATGGAAAACTCAACATGAGTTGTCAGCATGTGCTCACAGCCCAGAAAGCCAATCATACCCTGGGCTGCATCAAAGGGTGTGTGGCCAGCAGGTCAAGGGAGGAGATTCTTCCCATCCATTCTGCTCTTGTGAGACCCCACCTAGAGTGCTGTATACAGTTCTGGACTTGCTCCAACAGTTTCATGCCATCACCTTGGGAGCATCAGAGGAGGGCCATAAAGTTGATAAAAGGACTAGAGCACCTTCGCCACAGATTCAGGCTGAGAGAATCAGGGCTGCTCAGCCCAGAGAAGAGAAGGCTGCATGGACACCTTATAGCAACCTTCCAGTTCCTGAAGGGGGGCTTCTGGAAAGCTAGAGAGGGACTTTTGTCAGAACTGTAGTGATAGGACCAGGAGTAATGGGTAGCAAATAGAAAGAGGGGAAATTTAGACTAGCTATTAGAAGAAATTCTTTACTGGGGGTGGTGAGACACTGGAACAGGCTGTGGACGTGGATGCCTCAGCCCTGCCAGCATTCAAAGCCAGTCTGGACAGGGCCTAGACCAACTTAGTAGGAGGTATCACTGCCCATGGCAGGGGATTGACCGGGATTAGATGATCATTAAGGTCCCTTCCAACCCTTAACATTCTATGATAAATAATTCGGATTAAGAAGGTAAATAGTTTAGCAGAGTTATAATATTCTCAGTGAATCAAGAGTCACCAGAAGTGCCAGAAGCATTTCACAATCTACACTGAGGTGACAAAAGCCAAAGTATATGGAAGTCTTTGGTTTACATATTTGGCTTCACAAGAACAATTCCTTGTATTCTGCCATTCCTTGCATTAAGCAAAGTTAAAACATTCCAGAGAGAGAAATTTATAGTGCACTCATGGGTTTGGGGGGGATGAAGAGTCATCTTGGGTATCCTAACAAGGAGGAAGAGAAGCAGATATGTAAACATCATGTGTCTCAAAGGTTGCTGATAATATTAAAGGAAACAAACCTGCATCATACCATTCTTGAAGAAAAGAAATCAAAATAGGGCACATGCTGGGTTTCTATAAACACCAGCACCTTGTTAAGCTCTCAACAGATGAAGACTTGAATTTGGAGACTGCTTTCATAATTGTAAAAGTATCAATAACTAAACAGTGCTGCTTATTTATTAAAAGCTACAAGGCAGATGGATTTGATAGTCAAAAATTCAGTATCTGCAGCACAAGTAGAACAAGGCGACAAGAGGACAGAAAAAGAGAAAGAAGGGCAATTTACCTGGATTTAAAAAATTGCAACCTCTGTCACTGTTCTATTTTAGGATCAGAAGATTATTTTCTACCCTGTCTTTTCCGATGTCCACTTTCATCTAGGTAGCAGAATTTCTTAAAAAGAGAAACTTACACAACTGTACGGTGTAATACAGGTCTCATGAATCAGACAGCTACGAAAAGATAAGTACAGAAGTGTATCGATAAAAACAGTTAGTGATGTCACTCCTAGTTAAGTGACGCTCCTCAGCTCTACAGCTTATCATGAGCTCAACTGCAAAACAGCTGAAGCCAGATTTCAAACCATTTTTGTTTTAAAAATTGAGGGTTATGACCTGAAGTTTAAAACCCAAGTAATATTTGCAGTTTAAGCTGCAATAAAGCAGTCCAAATCAGTTGACTTAGGCTGTTAATTGTTTAAATTCGGTATAAGCACCCTCCAAGTATTAACAGAATGCAAAGTATGTTGTCAAATACATTATCAGCAGTGAAACATGACAAAGCAAACTGAACACGAAAAAAAAACTATCAAGGAAATTCTCCCATATATAAGTCATTTAACTTGGCAATATAAAACAAAATTAGATAATTACAGAGAAGAAATGAAAAGTGCTCAAAATCCTAGAAGAAATTAAAGAACGAAGCCTTTCAAATGCCATCATGAGAGTTTGTCTTGAAAAGACAAAGTACTTGCTACAATATGTGCAGGTAAGCGACTGTTTAGATACAAAGCCCTTGGAGGATCTCCCAAAAGGGGGAAACTACACACCAGCTCTTCAAGCAAACACTTCAGTCATATCTCTGCATAGCTGATGATAAATGATGTCACTGAAGAATCTATGGCTCTGATGCCAAGGTTTCTTAACAGAAAGTTACTTTTAAGTGCTGTTTGGTCTTTTATTTGAATCCCCATAGTGTGCATATCTTCAACTTTTACTGATGCTTTTATTTATATGCTGTGTTTTGGAAAAAAAAAAAACCACACACAAGAAAACCAACAAAAAATCCTAAAAACAAATCTTAGAAGGAAAAGTACTTTTAATAGGACAATCATCCAAGCTTTTGCATGCCAGAGCTTTCTTGGTTTTGTTTTAATCCACCATATGCACCTGACATGGCAGGTGTCTTACTCTAAAAAAAGGATGCCAAACCATTAATTGCATAAACAGCTTTTGAAATTCACCATCTTATTAATCATGCACTTTGTTTTAGTAGGTTTTCCTGGTTTTTGTAAAGTTTCTGTAAGTCAGACTGAAGCTGTTGATCTTCCCTCGGGAACTGCTCCATATGCATCCAGAAAAACTCTTGTTTCCATCTTCCTTATGCCATAGAACTTGCTCATGATTAGGCTGCAAAAAGCTGTGGTACCTGGTTCACAGGTAAAGTGATTCTCACAGGTTAGGCTTCTTGCAGCAAAAAATTCTAATAGTACTTATCTGCAGCTGTCATGTCTTAACAGCTACTTGAGCTTGCAAATACTGTTTGTTATAATTACAATCATCACATTTTTTACTATTACAAAGTACAGCAACCTCTTCAATTGCTGAGAAAACAATTGAGAAACAGCTCTCCCACCCCCAAAATCTCACATGGGTAACTGATACAACACTGCACAAAATACAGAACGTATCTTCTGTGATTCACGTCAAGTTTTTCCCAATTTTCCTTAAAAACGGCAGTTTTAAAATCACCACTGCTATATTTAGAGCTATAGATGAAACTTGTTTCTACAGTAACTTCATGAGCTTTCTTTGGAATCATGTTTGATAGATCAGGGCAAAGTCCACCTTCAATATTTTATAAGTCTATTAGATGTGTTAAGTACAACAGCCACTAGACCTTTTAAGTTACTTTTCTGCAGAGATAGAGGAAAGCTGCTTCTCTTCCTAAGTGTGCAAATACCCGATAAGCACTGTTACACACAAGTATGAGAATTCACTATCATTATTACACACATACAAGCACAGCTGTAGAGACACAAGTGCCAAGCATTTGGCTAAGCTGTCTGCAAGAAAGTAGAAAATGAGTGACCAGAAAGCCACATCCAGAGAGATTCTTAAACAAAAACCCACTGAGTCCCAGGGCTAGCACAACTCACCCTTCTGCTCTGCTATACTCAGAAAACAAGAAACTGATGTTACACAAAAATTATTCTTTCAAAGGCAAGCATTACACTTATTTTCTACTGAGATGAAGTGCAGGCTCCGCATTTAAAAAAATAGGAACTAACACAATTCAATTCCCTACAGTAGCTGAACAAAATAAAAGTGGTAGCAAATTGCGAAGTCTGGCAAACTTTCAAAAGACATTGCTTTGTACGATTTGATAGAAATGAGATTATTAATTATCAAGAGTCCAAATCTGGCCTGCAGACACAATGTTGGCACCCCAATTTTCACTCTTCATTTTGGATAAAACCTAAATTAATTTTGTCCAAACTTGCAGTGGGTTCAGCACCTAATGCACCAAGTTTAAAAACATTTCCAAATAACAGATTAGCAAAAGAAGTTTAAGAGCATTGATTTTTCATACCTAAATAAAAAAATAGCATAATGTTGCAACAACAATAAGCAGGGTTGCTTATATTTTATAGAATACATGAACAGTAGTCAAAATTCATACTCACTGAGGAAATAATACAAGTAGTTTCAGATTGTTTCATCTCTGGGATGGGGAGACACACTTTTGGAAAACTAATTTATTTCATTAAGATTATTCACTTAATTAAGCCTACTTATTCAAGTATAATTGCATCTATTTGCAAACACTGCAAGCAACAACACTTTTGTTAAAACTTGGGACAACATGCTTTGCAGCCTTAAAGTAACAACTTTTCCACTTCAGTAACAGAAGCACAGGTTTTCACTCAAGAACACTAAAGCAAATTTCAGGATATTTGCAAGCTGAAAGTTTCAAAGCCGTAAGTCTGAGATGGTATTCCTGTTTTAAAAGGGGCCCACACAGATTACAGATTTGACAAGAGGAATGCAGCTCCTCAGTGAAAGCTTCATCTAAGTTAAGTGTTTTAGAAGGCAGCACTGACCAGACACATACAGTGTGTCAGCTGCACTCACCTTGGCTACCAGATGAAGATATTGTTATTTTGCCTTAGACAAATACTTGAAGCAAGTGTGAAACTGTACGGAAAACAGCAAGGTAAATTCATCCTATAAGTCTGGAGATTTATTAGAACTACTAACAAACAGTTTTCATGTTAGTATTTATCTCAGTCTTTCTGTTAAAGTACAAGAAAAAAAATCCCATGAAACTGTAAAAAAAATTTTATGAATGTGTGTATATATCAAATCCACAACACAAAGGCAGCACTTGCAAGTAATTCCCTGATGTACAAGAAACCTCAAATACTCAAGCGTAGATCTAAAAATATTTTTTAAATCAAAATACATATTAAATATATATATATATAAAATCTATAAATATACATATATATGTGTATATATATGACTCCAGTTACTCTTCTAGCTTCACAATAAGGGTGGTAAAACAGAAGCTGCAAAACTAAATAATAAGCCCAGAACTAAAACTTGTATAATAATCACCATTGGCTGGCTAACTGATCACATCAAAGCAAGCTGCCCTAATTCCAACTCAAAACCCTGAATTACAATCATAACATGGGAAAATAAATTAAAGCACATTTCAGACTGATCTGAAAATAAAAAATAAGGAAACATATCAGTGATACTTGGCCCTTTTGAATGTTTTAGGGCTAGAACCATTCCTAACAACCACAGCTTACAGATAATTTACTATCAAAATAGATGGTTATGTGCCAGTTATAGACCAAATTTAAATATTCAGAAACTATAGTAGTATAGGAACTATTTATTTGCCATCTTGGAAGACAAACCTGTGTGTAGGCCCAAAATGAGGCTCCATTTACTGATCAAGATTGTCAGGGGTTTCATCCTCTTCTTAAAGTCAACTCCACTCTTCACTCTGTTTAACAGACCTTTAGAACCCATGAGCCTAACAAATATATTGTGAATGGGGTAAGTGCTAACACTACTCAGGCATAAATGGGAAATAGTCTTGTTCAAAGACTTTATCATATTGCTCTAATTTTGGTTTTGTCAATGAGCGGGCAAAGATTCAGTGTTTCCAGGATAAGCACAGTGGCTGAGTCGGTGTACTCAACAACTGCAACTCAAAAGCTGGGTACCAGGTCTTGTCAAAACAATGCATTAAAAAAAAAATAAAAAAATTTAACAATGCTACCCCACCCCCCTTCAAGTACCATGACCATCTTTTGCCTTGTTCTATCTCACAGCCCTGAAATTACTAGAAAGGAAACAGCTGAGGAATGCTGCTACTCTTATGCCATGCTTTCCATTGACTGTCATTTCAGGAATGCATATAGAAAAGTAAAGGACTTTGGAATGTCTTCACCCATCCAGCAGCATCACAGGCTGCCCAGCTTATGGATGGCTCCATGGCCTTACAGCTGCATTCCAGTTTGCATTTTACGGCTGTCAAGATCAATGAAGAAAAAACATACTGCTGGGCACTGACAAAACATTTGTTAGGCAAATGTCCTCATATGCTGCATGTCTTACTTGGTATGATCTATATTTATACTACAATACAGCAGTAATAAGACTTAATTTACAATTTCTTGGTTGCAAGAATCCCAGAAAGGTGTACTCATGCTACAGCTGTTCAACCCTACCACTACATTCCTTTCAGAGTATATTAGTTTGTCTAAGTGTAACCCATTGGAATATATCCTTGGATAAAATTTCAGTATTTGCTAGAACACATGCATGTTCCTCAATTTCACATGGTGTGAGCCCAGCCTCAGGAAACACAATTACACTGAGACAGACTACCAATTTGCTGGGCTCTCAGTTTTTGAGAGGATTGCACTAAGTGTCTTACTAGCCTAAGTAATAACTTTGAGAAAGGGAGCAAGCGAGAGCATGAGCAAAGGGATAAACAAGTAAAGAACTGGACAAGAGCCTGTCAAACCATCTGTTCCAACTAAAACGTAGCATATATTCTTAAGCCTGGAGTACAGATCCCTCCAGAGCAGAATCTCTACTAGTGATTTACACTGACTGCTTCTGTCTCCTAGAATCAGATTTAGCTAACAACTGAAGTCCAGTAATTTGGTCCAGCATTCTTGCTACTACAATGCAAAGATCAAAAAGGCCTTAAATAAAGTGGGTTCATATCAATTTAATTCATATATACAAAGGCACATCTCATCTACTCTTACAGGGTGCTTTTTGATGACTTATGAAAAAGTGCACTAACATTACCAAAAATACACCAGAACACATAGAAAACCATAGACAAAGCTCTACTGTAAAATCAGTATTAATGCTACAGGGAAATTCATATCTAGAACCCAGCAGAAATTGTCCCTGAACATTAGCTTCAGTAAATACTAAAGCCCTACCAGCTGAATTCATCCTTACACTGGAATGTAGAACTCTTCCTCCACGACTAGCAAGTTTAAGAAACCTGTCAGTTACACTAACATGGAAATCGGCTTTAAATACTTCTAATAATTTTTATATGCTAGAATTCACTTGGGTTATTCCGTTTGCACACACAAAATATGCATAGCAATGAAAATACATAGAAATCCCAGGTTCAAACTTGACAGACCACTAAAAAATAAGGAACCTAAAAAGGTGAAGAGATTACTACTAGTTTCTTTTATAAAACACGGAGAACACGATCTTTAAATACAGTATTTAAATTTCCACTATTATAGTCACAGTATATTACGAAAAATCATACCTTTTTTCCCTCTTCTTGCCTCCATTTCAAAGAGGAAAAAAAAAATCTTAGGTGACAAGATCAGTAGGAAGTTAACAAGTACTTATTGTACCATCTGAACCTAGCTACTGTAACTACAGAGAAAGATCTGTGGCCCACACAAGAACCAATTACAAAAGGGAATTGAAACAAATATGCCTCTGTAGTCTTATCACTGAGTGAAGTCAACATTACATTTATTTCTGGACTAATTTTCTCTGTGCTTTGTTGTACAGATAAAAAATATTTTTTAAAAAAGCCATGGTAGAATATTAATAAAACAAACTGAGCAAATTACTCCAAATTTCTCAGTGGTAGAATATCTATAATGAGAGAGTTAGGAGGTTTGGTGATTAGAAGATTGGTTCCCCTCCAAACAGTAAGACACAGGCATCAGTTTAGTAACTGAGTACAAACCTTTCTGTAAAAAACAAAGTCCTCCTACTTGACAGTTTTGAAAAATTAACAAGTTTACCATATGCACCAGTATTTTCATTCTCCAAAAGAGGCATGGCAGAAGTCATAACTAGGAGCTTACTAGAATAGCTTTGAGCTATTCATGCTGCACATGCTGTAGCCCCAGCTCAAACACATGACCTGTGTTATCATCCATCAGAAGGGATCTGGACAGTGAAGCAAGCCGTAATGCTCTCTATCAAGTTCTAAGGCAAAGAGATCCAGTGCTGGTAGATTTCATGTCCCTTTTGCATCACTGGTTGCTGTTTGAAAGGGTGTCATAACAAGGACACAGCTGATGCCAAAGGTAGCCATATTTGTTACCATATCAGGTACTAAGAACATGACACCAGAAGCCCTGACAGAACTTTTCACATAAACAATTGCAAAACTCCTGCAAAGGAAGGTACTTCTTATCTTAGAAATAAATCTCATAGAACCCAAAGGAAATACTAAGACAGCAATAACTGTCCTTACTCAGAAGGAGTAAGCAAGCATACAGTGAAACAGAGAGAATCTTAACTACTATTTAGGGATTAATGTAGCAGAGTCCTACAACAGCAGCAGCAAATCAAAATTTCTATTTAACACTGCATATTGCTCTGTCTGAAAACTACTACATGACTATAATGTTGGTAAAACAGTCTCACCTTCACATTCAATTGACTACTTAAAGAGCTGCAGAAAAACACTATTCGATACAGAGACAGCCTTTGAGGAATTTTGTTTAATTAAATTGTAGTCACAGACAAAAAAGATCACATTAATCTTTCATCAAGGAGTAGGGGCCTTCCCCAACAATACCCCCTGCAGGTACACAATGATAGCCATGCATAAACAGCCAAGACAATTTCCCTTATCTTGCCTCAAAAGCAGTACTCTCCCCAGGAAGAGGCAAGATGAGGACAGCAGGACACGTTCTTTTAATGCTACGTGGTGGAATTAGGCTGCAGAGCTCACCTTCCTCATCCAGAGAGAATGAGGCCAAAAACAAGGTTACCATCTCCTAAGTCTGAGCAGCCTCAAAGAAAAAGGGCAGTCAAAAAGCAGGCTGCATAAATTGTCATGCCTAACCACAGCCTAATCTCAGCCAGAACTGAGGTGCGTACAGGTACTCCACACTGCACATCCCATATTCCCTGGGGAGCAGTGTGCACAGGAAATCCAGCCTTTCAGGAAACTGGCCACATCATGGTCCCTCCCCACTACATGCAGCCTTTCCATGGTGCTGCCCAGAAAGGGTGGGCTCCACTTTCCTGTACAAAGCTCTGCGTAACTTCTACACAAACTACTTTCAGTGACTTAAGCAATAAGTTCCAGCCAGAGCTAGTGAACTAAGTGCTCTTTCATGGAATCCAAGGAAAGCAGAAGAGAGTACAAACTCCGAGGAATGACAGGCATTAAGATTTCAGGATGAGAGAAAAGAATCCCACGGCTTATTGAAAATATCATATAGTCTCCTCTTAAGATTATTTCAGACTATGCCACTTTTACCACCCACTCTGGAGAAACTAATGATCTGCAAGGTCACAGCTCACCTTTGGGCTTCTTTTTTCTCTCAAGTTCCTCTTACATTCAATTGTTAAGGCAGATTAGAAAAGCTGCACTTTAAGTTAGATCTCATCCTGTAGAACAGCTGTCTGGGAACAAAACATTCAAAACTTCAACTTCCACTCCAGTAATGGCACTGACATCTAAGTACAAATTTAAGTTTTCATTTAAAAGTAAATTTTCTGGTCTTACACACACATACACACAATATGTATAAAATGCAGATTATGCAGCTGAATCCATACTATCCTGCTGCAATATCCTATATTGCATATAAATCTCATAGATAGGAAAACAGTACACAACAGTTTTGTCCTTTGTGCTGAAGGCCTAACCTGAGAATTTGTGGGGAACAAGTTCTTAAAGTGAGGCACATTTGAACCCCAAAATTACATGGAGGAATAATAACCACCATCTAATGACAATTTTTCCTCTTCTGCAAGATCCCAAAGAATTTAATTGAACTGTCCTCAGATATGATGCACTCAAGTCCACTCATTTATGCACATGCAGACAGAAAACAAAACCACTCACTGGCAGTGTCAAGAGCTGAATCAAGTACCTATATATATCCTCCCCCCCCCTTCCTTCTCTCAGCTACCAAGTCAAGTAATTTTTTCTTTCCCGTACACAGAAAGAGAAATGATTCTACATGCAGCTTTCTGATGGTGATGGCACTCTACCCCACTCAGTGGAAAACCTTAGCTAATGGCTTTAGCAACAAAGCTTGATGATCCATTAAAGACCAGATCTGAAGTTCACCAGAATTTCAGGATTAATGATACTTTCCCCTCAGCACTTCCAGCTATCTGGGCTGTGAAAAAGAAAGCACAGCTTAAGTCTCATCCTATAACTGACATATGTAGCAGGAAAAACAAAGGCTAAACACTAAATTAAATATTTTATCGCTATTTCAGACACATGCATTTGCTCTCAATAACTGAAAAAAAAAATTATAGAAGAAAAAACGGGCACAAGGCAAAAAAGCACAATCATTTTATCTTTGCTGAGATAAATTTATTCCTCTGAAAGAGCAAGGTCAACACGGGATCTGAGAGACAACATGAAACAAAAAAACCCAACCAACCAAAGAACCACAAAGTAACAGCAAGCCATGGCAGTCTTAAACACAACAACATGGACTCAGACACAATTACCATCAGTCAGTCAAAACTGTCAGGACAAATGACAAGTTTTTGAAGAGTTTCCTTTGAGAACAAATACAGCTTTTTCATGCTGCAGCCAAATTTGATTAAATGATTCCATTGTATAGACTGCATCATGTGTGATTTGCACCTTTTATATGGCATATTAGAGGAAAATAAGATTTTGTGTTAATAATGAAGTAAAACCATTCAGTCAGTCACAGGCAGGGATTTGTTTTTATACCTTTTCTTTACAGCAACAGGCAACATTGACTTACTGTACTGCCTCAAAAGGATTATAACCTCACAACTGATCTTATTTGCTTTCAAGATCATAAAATCAGAAAAGGCCCTTTGATATCACTAAAGGAGGGGAGAAGAGGCGAGTGAGCAAGAATTTTAGCAGTGATGTAAATCTTTACCTCTGTTCCCTTAGACTTTGCCCTTCCAAACTGCAAGCTGACTACAAGGTGAAGAAAAAGGGGAGTAGAAGCTCAGAACTAGCCAGATGAAAGCTTTTTTGTATATAGCATCAAAGACGTGTTGAAAATGCCATGTGGACATCAGAAAGAGAGAACACCATCTCTTATTCTAACAATAGAGTTAAACTAAACATCATCCTTTCCTACCAATGACTGGAGTACAGCAACTTGCAGACCCAAGGATCTAACCAGTTAAGGTATGACTTCTAATACAGAGCTCCCTGGAAACATGAAGCAATCATAACTTGATTAGAAGAGGATAACTACAGAAACCCTTGCAATGAAGTGACAGGCTAGCCTGCAGTCAGGTAACCGTGCTGCAGTAAGACACTGACAGGCTTTGCCACAACACACATTGTTCCAGCTCAGTTCGCAGCTGAAAGTAAACCAACACCCTTCACAGGGGCGCAAGTGACAACTTAAACACAGGAAAGAGAGCAAAGCATAGTAGAATTTTGTATCTTATGTTCAAGAGGGAATTCTATCCAGCACTGCAGGGCAGTTTATGTATTTCCAGAGCCTCACATCCTTGAAAAATCTATATGGGATGGAGAAAACAAATTCACCTTTGTTTTGTTTTTTTTTTTTTATTTTAAATGTAAGAAACTACCTCATCTAACCATTTTGGGAAGATTTCTACTTGATCAACCTACACCACATAGTCATTAAGATTTTTTTTTTACTACTGAAGAACGAGAAGCTAGCCTGTCAAAGATAATTTTTTGTTTTCCATATATTAAGTGACTCTAATATTGTGTGGAAGCTTTCGGCCTTCCAGAGGAAAAAAACTATTCAGGCAAACCCGCATTATCTCCGGATTGCCACAGCCTTTCCTTATTTGGCTAACGTTTTGAGATTCCAATGAGACTGCTATGAAGTTCAACATGCACAAAGCATCCATTTTGAGGAAACTTCACAGCTAGTTTCCCTTCCATTCGCCCCCTGCCCCAAGTGAAAGTTATCTCCCTCGGCACCAACCCCCCTCCCGCATACCCACTCCAGAACAAAGCGATATGGATTGGGTTTTTTACTACTTTCCAACGCACGGGGAAAAAAAAAATTAAGAGCACTGCTCCCCTTGAAGTTCAGCTTTCACACTGCGGCGGGAGCCATCGGTAACGAAAACAAGCAGCCCTTACTGATTCGCGTTCCTATATAATGAACAAAACACTGGTTTCCCCTAGAAACCGGAGAGAAATAGATGATCCGTCTCTCAACACGCCCGCCCGCACACACGAGCGGGCTTTAATCGGCTCAACTGCTGCGGAACCGGGAAAACGAGGGAAGCGGGGAACTGCTACCGGGATCCCGAGCAAGGGGCAGCGGCGGAAGCGCCTCCTGAGGGGAGCCCAATTCTCTCACCGGCGGCCACCCTCCCACGTTGGGGGGCATCTGCCCCCCGAACCCCTCAGCCCCCACGGCTCGCTCCCCCCCGCCCTCCGAGGGAGGCGCTGCCAACAGGGGAAAGCGAAAGAGGGTCAGCGGCACCTCCTTCCCGCCGGAGGAGAGGCCCATCCGCCCCTTCCAAAACCCGGCCCGCCGGGAGCGGGTGCAGCCTCCCGCCCCTGCAGCCCCGCCGGTCCGAGGGCTCGGCCCGCGGCCCCTCCGGCCGGTCCCAGGCTGACCCCGCCGCCGCCTCCCCGCCCCGACACCCCCCAGCGGAGGGAGCGCAGCCGCCTCCGGCCCCTTCCTCCTCCTCCACCTCCTCCTCGGGAGGGGGCACTCAGCCAGCCTCGTCCCCCCTCCCCCTGCGCCCCAGCCCGGCCAGGGACCCCTCGATCGGCCCAGCACCGACCTGGTGGAGCGCGGTGAGCCCATCCACATTGGCGTAGTTGATGTCGGCGCCCCGCTCCAACAGTCGCAGCACCTCCTCGGTGTCCCCGCTGGAGCAGGCGGCCAGGAAGACGGCGCCGTCGTCGAACTTCACCTTGGTCTTCTTGCGCTTGACCACGGGCGGCTCCAGGTCAGTCTCGGAGCCGATCCAACGCTTCAGCTGTTCGTTCCGCTTCTGCTTGGCGTCCGCCATCTTCATGCCCCGCTCGCACCGGCCCCCTCAGCCACGGCCGCGCCGAGCGTACACTTTATACCGCCACTATCCCACAGCGCACCGCGGCCGCGCGCGCTTCACCCGCCCAGGGAGGGCGCGCGGCGGGCGGGGACCGGAGGGGCGGGGCGGGGCGGGGCGGTGGCGTCGTTAGCATAACCTCGCGAGATTGNGGAGGCTGGGCCGGGCTGGGAGTGGAAGTGCATCCCCGCCCCTCCTCCGTCGGGCTTCACTAAAGGCGCTGTCCGTTCCCGCCTGCGACCTCTCTCATCTGCGGCAACATCAGTGTTTCTGCCTGTTTTGGCAAACGGGACACATGCAGCCACTTGACGGGAAAAAAAGGGAAGAAGTGGAGCGACTTGCTGAGGGTCCTTTGTATTGGGAGTTTAGACATGCCCACGTCCGACCAGCTTGATGTTCAAAAGCAGCAACTCCCATTTGCCTCTACACTTTAGGGGCCCTCCGGGGAAGCTGCAGAGGTACTCTTTTTCAGGGACTGTAGTGATAGGACCAGGAGTAATGGGTACAGATTAGACTAGGTATTTTGAAAAAATTATTTACTTTAGTGTGGTAAGACAGTGTCTTACCACACTAAAGTGGTAAGGTTGTGGATGCCCAGAACTGGCAGTGTTCAAAGCCAGTTTGGATAAGGCCTTGACTAATCTGGTCTAGTGGGAGATGTCACTGCCTGTGGCAGGGGGATTGGGATTAGATGATTTTTAAGATCCATTCCAGCCCCTAAAGATTCTATGATGCTATCATTCTACATGGCAGTGGACAAAGCCCGTGTTTATTGTGCATTTCACTTACAGTTCAATTCCATGTTGTCAAAACCTGGGGTAGCACAGCCATCCTTTGTCTTGGGAGAAAGCAAGCAGCTACAAAGCATGTGGCATTTGAAGATACAAAGACTAAAATGTTTTTCTTCAGAGTTGCAAGTTCTAGGAACCAAGCTATTACAGATAATAAAGTTTTTTCTATACACAGCATGTTTTCTTTTGCTAAAGGGAATATGTATTTTGCTTTAAATGGAGTAATCTCTGGGGATAAAATGTGGTTTTGAACTTACTGGAAAATAAGTTTTATTTTCAACTAATTATAGGAAATAAACTATAGTTTGAGAGGGTCACCAAACCTCATACACATAAAATTTTGCATGATTTGTGCTTTTCTAATTATAATGTCTCCTTCTTATGGTGGACAGTCTCGCAACCAACTCAGGCTCTTATTTCCGTTTTTATTGATAAAGATGTCAGTGGCATTTCACAAGAAGTAGTAGTTGCAAGGTACCTGCAGCAACATGCTGTTCTTAATGTCTTTTAGAACAGATTTTCATCTGGAGATATTTGCATAATATCCATCAGACTTACTCATACAGAAGTGCATGTAATACACGCACTGACAGTTTGCAGGCGTAATGTGACTGAGAACAAAAGACAACATCTGGTAGTCAAGATGAAAGATTTGCCAGAGAAAGATTTGCAGTATAAGTAGGACGATGAAAGATTACCTGCAACCTAATTTATACCTTCCCGTTGGCAGCCTGTGTGACTATCCAGGGGTACACTTTAGAATCCTGGATTTAAAAATACGGCTAACTGCAGACTACACTTCAAAACCAGTTTTTGCAGTGTTTATTACTCACACAAGTGATTTAGTTGTGCTTTGGCGTAGCACTGGTTCCATCAACATGGCATGGGCAGTCACCACCTGGGAGTTTGGCTGCATCACCTGACTCATGTCAAAGGAGGGAATTTGTGCAGGCTCCAGCCCCCTGCTGTGGTCTTGTCCTTGTGGGCAAATTTCCTCGGGGCCAGACCCTCAACCCAGTGCCATTTTCTAAGGACCTGAAAACTATAACCCAGAAAAAGGTAATGCAAGATAAAAGCCGCCTTCTTCCCCACGTGTCAGATATTTTACAAGTCACCTCCCCAAGATTCTGCTTCTCTCTTTCTCAACTGGCTGTCTGAAAATTTGACTCTTCAAGAAACCTCATAGCTGAAGAATGTAATACACTGACTTCAACAAGCAATACTAAATGAGTGCTTTATTAGCATCAAAGTAATTCTAAGAAAATCGATAGGCACATGTTCAAAATGCACTCAGGAATTTCAATGTCATGTAGCATGTTTCTAAGTTTTCATCAGACCTCCAGTCCCTTCTCCTTGATTTCAGTTTTCCAGCTCAGCTTTTTCTTTCTGGTCATGGATCCTCCTTTAACTCCAACTTGCTCTTCTTGGTTTTTTTTAGTGAAATGCAGAGATTCTACAACTCAATTCTGTTCTTAAGTATCATACAGTTAGTTTGGTTTTAAAAACCAGATCTCATACTTTCCTTTTAGTCTTCTTCCCAGGGAAGATTTTTCGCTGATTCAGTTCCAGTTTTTCAGAGAACTTCACCAAATATTTTTCCGTGCACTGCTGCTATTTGTATGTTCCACATTCTTGACGTTATTTTTTCTTGACTTTTTAATTTTTTTGGATTGCACCTCATGGTTGGGAGTTATGTTACATTTGAGGGGTTTTGCAGACTCTACAGGCAAGATATAGCCATTTGTACCGTCAGCTGAAATTCAGATATTACATATAAATTGAATATAAATGCCTTTTGGAGATAAGTGTGTGCTCTGCAGGAAATTATATGTGGTTCTTAAATCTAGCAAAACGTATGGTCTTTCTTAAGCAAAAAGTAGAGCTGTCATTCATGTGAACTAGTTAATCTCTGCAATTGTTCACATTTCAAGAAGATAATAATAACAACAACAATAATAAAAACAGCAATAATAATAATAATCCATTTTTATTTTCTAATTTTTTCTATTTCATATCTCCCATAAATGTTTGTAATTTCAATAGCAAAGACATATTAGATCATATTCTTTACCCCATCCTAACGCCATTCTACCCCATGTCTAATGTCATTGTATTTCATTGTAAAATCAGTGTAGCTGAGAGAAGATGAGACTTTCTACAGCTTCTAATTCAGTACTAATTGAGATAAACATATGTAACTACCAATAATAATTTCTGTAGAAATATGGTATTCTTTTCCAATAATCTGCCTAAGAATGGAGCATTACATTAATCTGTGCAGAGGGTTAGAGCAAATATATATTAAGGCTGTCTTTGGAGACCATATTAAAAGTATCAAATTTATTCTAGAAGAGTCACTGCTGCAAGAGAGTATCACAAGACTGAATTAGATAACTGCATAAGTGTACATGTGTGTTTACAATAATATGGTGTGCTAACAAGAGACACTTAACCATATGAGCTACATTATGAGTGCAACTTAAGGACATGCTAAGTAGACCTAGTTTTATCAGGCTTTTGTGATGTATCTCTACCAGACTACACAAGACACTATGTGTGCTGTTCAATCCTTTGTTTGCATGTATATACATAGCACTAAAGGTGATTAAGTATGTCATTTTCCGCATACAAATATTAGCACTGAATTCAGTAGGACTACTTTTCTGTAGAGGTAACCATGTAAACATTTGCAGAGATAGCATCTATGTGTGTACACATTTCCAGTTCGTTTAATGAAGGCTTCAAGTGATCAATACAATGATTTAGCAATGAGATTGTTATCAGTGTGCTTTCTGGTTTTCCATTTTTTCTTAAAAGCATTACAACCATTGTTCAAAGCTGTTTCACACAGGCTTCTAGACTACAGAAGTTCACAGATGAAGCTTTTGCACTACCCAAAATGGTCAGCCTTTGGGATGTAGAATTTTTGTTCTGACCTCCAACAGGATAATTGTTGTCTTGTCTTTCATCTTGAACAGCATTACACACAGTGTGGCTTCTAGAAATTTTGTCTTAACATTTTTCTCTTCCCATTGAAGGAAAACTAATATATCAAAGTTAATGTCATCAATTTGAGCTCTAGGAAAAAAAGGGTAATTTGAAGGCTGTGAAAAATATTGCATATATATATTGGCACAAAACTTTCTAATAAATGTGACAGGCTTTTATCAAGAATCAGGGATGGTAAAATGAGAGATAGGATAAGAAAATATAAAAGTATCTTTTCACATAAAAAGGCAGTGACAGAGACTTATCATAAGAATAAGGCATTTCTTTCATTGTTTTACTTGATAGTCATAGTCATTTCTATCTTTAAATCTGGTGTATTCTCTACTCTGATTGTGTGACACACCCACACATGTAACAGTGAAATCTCTGGTACAATCCTTATCCAGAGAAAAAAGAGGTAAGAAGACTATGCACAAATTGCTATCAACATTTTCAAGTAAACTATATAAGAAGCAGATTTCTTGCTTTTTGATTTAGTCAGTTCTGAGTAAGATTCTTATACAAAGAGTAAGGTGGGTTACTTTTTGATGCTGCATAATCCTGAGTCACCAAAACCAAAACTAAAACTACCATAGCAACCAGAGCACAGATTTATAAATGATGAAGTTCTGTATTGGATTTGCAATGGCATATTCTCCCAGCACCTTCCATGAGCTTTACACAGACTGGTATCTCTGTATTCCTGAATGGCAGTGCAAGTTAACATTTAAAATTGATTCACATGGAGATGCTCTCACATATTTTTATGTGTAGCCATCTGTTAAATCAGCATTTGTTCTACAGACAGTTGCGACAGTACATGGGTTAAGCTAAAAATAGTTGTCTTGGCTAGTAAAAAGTAACACTATGTCCTTTAGAAATAGGAAAATATACTTATTTATAAATTTGGCTTTATAAAAGAATTCTTACTTTCAATTAAATGTAAGTTTTGTCTAGTCATGTAATGAAAAAAAACAAAACGGAGCCATATGTTGTGTAACAGAAATATAGGTGCTCTGTTTCTATTCAGTCTTTGCAGTTCTGGGAATACTGCATGTGTATGGATGCAGACACGGTGTTAGACACTGCTGTGACAGTTGTCTGTTTTGTCCTCTTGCTATTGAGAACAAGTATCTTTGCTTTATTTTGCTGTCCAAAAGGACACATAACCTTATAGTAGCTCTTAAAATCCTCTGTTCAGCTTTCTGAAGATAAAATGTTTCTTTCCAGCTCTTGTGTTTGACTTGAGTCAAGGATGGTACTGCTGAAACATACAATTTAAATACTGAGGGGGAATTGAATGACCTGTCCCTCTGAAATGCATGCAAGTTGTTCCCTGTGAGCTGCATTCGGAACATATCACAGCTGAGAAACATACTTCCAGGGCTGCAGGAGAATGTTTTGGACAAATAGAAATAAAAGACATCCTATTCTACCTTCTTACTTACACTGCAAATATACATACACTCAAGGGTTATTGATATACTTGACATATTTCTGCCTTTCTGCTACCAGAAGGTATATGAATTTCCTTTTAAATATTTGTTTTGGTATATAAATATGTCATTTCTCTAAATTAAAGATACTAAAATCAGTATGTGGCTGAACAATTGGCTTGGCTTTGATTTTGGGCATCTAGGAGTATGCCATGCTGCTCATGGTGCCTACATGGTGCTCTATTTTTGTAAGCATATGACATTACTGCACACTCACATCATGATTAATCTTAGCAATGTAGTAGCACAAGTGACACATCTATATCATTGCAAAAGTAATGTCATCCTTTAGTCTGTTCAGACAGCCACTAAAATGAGGGGTTTTTTAAAGAAAGAAAGCTGTTACAGTACAGCAATCGGTATTTATAAGAATATTTATAAAGACCTGTGTCTCTGAATACAATAGAAACAAGCAACTGAAAGCAGTTTTCTTGCTCAGAAATCACTTTTTCGAGTAGTCCACTGTCCTAATAAACACTTTCTACTGTTTTTCTCTCCCCCGTATTTTTTACAAGCCTTTCATTTGCTACTTATGTAGGTAACTTCTCAGGCTACAGCTAAACTGATCAGACTTCATCCCAAACCATCAAGTGACTTCTTTGGTGGCCTCCTATTTTTCCCTAGCACAAAGCCATAAAGAAATTGAATTGCTTCATCTTGTCAGTTAAAAAGAAGAGTCACTTCATTGAGACAATCTCAGGCAAAATTACAGCAACCACAAATGTAACATTGAGGTACTCCAGAAATTTTAATATCTATATCATAAGTGCACATAGATGTATGCTTTAGAAACTTCTGGCTTCTGGTTTGATAGGCTTGTGACTTTCAATGCTCATCTGATGAAATTACATTTCCTAACCATTCCTATATTGGTGTGCTGGCCTGCAACTCCCCCATTCCTTCATCACGGTAACTGAAAACGCCCCATTGAGAAGGGACCTGTAAAATTAATTTTCTTTTTAGCAAATGCTCATGTAACTCAAAACTATCTTCTTCTCACCAAAGCTTTATTTAGCCGCTTAGTGTAAGATGAGGAAAAGGCTGTAACCTCTGGATTTTAGCCAATTTTGTTTATTTCCCTGAACATTTTGGATATATGACTCCACCTTCTCTTTGCTTGAGAGAAAGGCATGTCTTCGAGCATTTTCTCAGAGACCTAGGCTAAGGTCTCACTAGATAATGAAGACATTCAGGCAGGTTACTGCCACAGAAAGATTCAGTCCTCCTTTCTTTGTACTGCCCATTCTCTACCTCTGGATGCACAGATGCCATTCCCAATCTTTTCCCAGGCTTTGGTGTTCATTTGACACATCAATGAGTTGGCTACACTGACAGGCTATTTACTTCTTGGCTCAGCTAGTTTTCTGCTGGCCTAGCAAACAGAAAATGTATCAAAGAGTGACAGGAGGCTTCCAAAAGACCTGGGAGTATGTGACCAGGCCTGAGGGAGGACAGAGTTACTCTTCTGAGAAGCAGGAATATATTATGTAGGCTCAACCATCACAAGAAATCTCACCTGTAGTTTCAGCTGTGACCATTAAATCATTATTTTTTCATGTCTGGGAAGGTTTCTTTAATGGTTTGGTGTCCTTTGGACCTGGATTCTGGCACGTGGGAAATAAATTTGCTAACTCGAGTAAGACAAGAGAACACTCACTTCCTTTGTCTTCTCTGTGGTGGTAATGTATCTGTCGTCCTGTGACTTTCTCTTTGCTTCCATGTGGCAGCCAGCAAATGAGATTCTGTGCAAACATGGCAGTGAGCGGAGGGCTAGATCATTTTCATGTTAAATTATAAAAAAAATTCTCATTCTTGGCCATCTTAATTTTAAAAGCTGACAATCCTGAGAGGACTCACTTAGCACACACTCAGTGCTGAGTGTACAGCAATGGCATGAAGTGAGCCAGGACCCCAAGAGAAACCCAGCCCCCAGGCACAGCCAGGCAGTGCTGTTCTCATCGCCCCTGCCCACCTGCCTCTTCCTCCCGGGTGTGTTGGGGTCGTGATCACATCCCTGTTGCAACACTGGTAAAGTGTATATAGTGCACTGGTGTAGTGTATTATGCAATATACTTCTGTATGACTATGAAACAGTTCCAGTATACTTTACTTCAAGCACTAACTGAGATCTAAAACGCTGATTTTGCTGAGATCAGGCACTTGGCTCCAGGTTTTGTTAAGCATTTCTTGATTTCTGGTTATGTGCATTTTGTTGCTTTCTCCCTTTATTAGAACTGGCTCAAGAAAGTAAAGGCTGGTCTTAGAAAAGTTCTACATTACACTTATTTTAAGATAAATGGGTAGATAGATAGATGGATAAGAAATTACCTTATTTCAACTAAATTAATAAAAGTGAAATTAACTACTTGTGTATATAATTATAGTTGGAAGATAAAATTTTAAAATGTAATTGTTCTAATTATTTTTGTTATTAACATTTTGATTACTTATTTAGAACTGTGGGCTGATAAGTAGACTAACTAATAGGACCTTGTAACATTCCTGGCTGTGCATCTGAATCTTGATTTTATATGGGATAAATAACTTAAAGTTCTTAATTTTACATTTCTGACCTCAGTTTGTACTTTAAGCTAAGGAGCTGAATAAAGAATTTTGATCCCGTTAATTAGAATCTTTTCATTCCCACTGCTTACAATTTAACGTCTAAAATATTTAAATTAAAGCCTTAATAAAGATATAATAATCTCCTAGAGATACAGCACCCAATGCTGCATCTTCTTTTGCAATGGGAATTTTGATTGAGTTAAGAGTGCTCTGAAAAAACACAAATATTCTTGCATGTTAGATAACATAAAAATTATTTCTGTGTTAAAATGTCTGCGTTACAATTCTGCGGGCTCCCATATTTTAAAAATGTAGAGCTTGCATAATTTTGAACTTGTATGTAAAATTAAATCTTATGATCTTTATAAAATCACTGGTACTCCCAGTAAAATAAATGCCAAACAATTACTTCAAAAGGAGAAGCACCTGGTCCTACTCCCTCATCACTTGCATTTAGATAAGATTATAAAAGAGGTCTAAAAAAAGGAAACACTGAAAACAAATAATGGCTGAAAATACAATTACTATGTCTTCTTTCTGTAAAAAAGCCAATCCATAATTAAAATTCCAAATTTATGTCACTCCTTTAGTGCATTTCATATTTCCAAAGGTTCTTACTTACAGAGATGCCAGGCAGTTCCCTGAAAAAAACAGAAATATCCTGCAACCGTGTCCTGCATATAATCACCATCCTATAACACTCACTTCTCTGCAGCAGCAGTAAGTGCAAAGGAAAATATATTTTGTATTGTTTTATACGCCAAATATGTGCAGTAGTTTTAATGATGATTTCCTCTAGAAGTATAGTAATAATATAGGTGATACATACAGGTCACATTAGACACTTGGTCTGTCTAGAGAATGTCTAGATGTATTTATTTGTTTTTACTTAAAACAGTCAAGACTCAGTTTAGAAACTCCTGCTTGTTTTAGTAACTTTGTATTAGCTCCTAATAATATCTCACTGAATCCCACTGGAGTTTCTTAGGCAAGTAAATTATTTCCAGTATAAGTTCCAATATCTGTAATTTAATTATGTGTTAACTTATGAGGGGGTTACACAACACATAGACAATTTCCAGCCTGACTATTTATTCAGGTTAAACACATTATAGCAGAGCTGGAATCTCATTCCCCTGTTATATAATGTTCCCACAGATTCACACTTTAGCTTTAATAAAGACATGAGGATCAGACCTCAAAGAAGCAATTACCCCACACAGTCTTCCTAAGTAGAGAGATAAAGCTAAACATAATGTAAAGCATGCCATTTGCCCATACAGTGTTTAATGATGTCCATACCATAATCAAAACATAGTTAAACAAAACCAGGCAGTTACCTAGAAACAAAAGCACAAAAATCTCTGTCTCTGTCACATGCCTGAAAGCATTTATGGCCAGATCCTGCCACTGTGTCCTTGCTTACATTGTACAGTACTTATGAGCAGACCCATTGAAGTGCTCAGGTACTAGAAACAATTTGGAAGTTAATAAATGCTTCATTTGCTTTTAACGCTGCCATAAAATAGGTAGCCTTCAGATTCAATATTTGCTTTATTGATTCCAGTGTACAGTGGCTTTGTTAGGTTTGTGTTGCCTGGGTTGGGTGCAAGCAATGCAAGCACAGAGCTCAGCCTAAGTTACAAAATTCCAGTAGTCTAAATTATATCTAGCCTAACTTAGTTTACACTTGAGCTCTGGTTACATTAATACCAGTAGGCAAACTAGATAGCTTTAAGGTAGCTCAGGCACATCTTTCTGACATCTTCTATATCTGTTGATGTTTCACCTGCTGGTGTGGAAGTTACAAGGGATCAAATAATCAGCTGGTGTGAGCTTATTGTGACTACCCTGGATAAAAGCCTAAACTTCCAATTCTAGTACTTTATAAATAAATTTTGTGTTCCACTTATAGAAATACAGATTTTGAGAAAGTCTAAACTAACACTACTGAAAAAAATAAAGAGACCTAATTCACTGTATTGGGTCTGGCTGAGATGGAGTTCGTTTTCCCATAGCAGCCCTCACAGTGCTGCACTTTGCATTGGCAGCTAGAAAGGTCTTGATAACACACCAGTGTTTTGGCTACTGCTGAGCAGTGCTGGCACAGCATCAGTGCTGTTTTCTCCAATATTCTGTCCTCCATCAGTAGGCTGGGGTGGGCAAGATGCTGGGAGGGGACACAGCTAGGCCAGCTGACCTAAATTGACCAAAGGGATCTTCCATACCATGTGGTGTCAGCTCAGATATAAGAGCTAAGGAAACAAGAAGGAGGAAGAGAACAGCATTTATTATTTAAAACATTTGCCTTTTGGAGCAACCACTATGTGTGCTGAAGCCCAGCTTCCTGGGACATGACTTGCTGATGGGAAATAGAGAATAAAATTTTTTTTCCTCTTGTTTGTGAACACGCAAACTTTTGCATTTGCTTTGGTAAACTGCCTCATCTCAACCTGCAAGTCATTTTCCATCTTATTTTCTCTCCCCTGTCCAGCTGAGAAGGGGGAGTCATCGACCAGCTTGGTATGCAGCCAATGTCAACCCACCATATTCAAGAAGTGTGCTTCAGACTAGAATTTGGTTGATACCCAAATTAATGAAGTGCAGTTGCTATGCTTCACCTGAATGGCACAGTCAACATAGATAATGTTCACAGATAGGCTATAACCAGTTTTTACAAAGTTTAGGAGAAATCTTTCTGCCTTGGTTCTCTCCTCTTCTGTCTACCTGTATGTCACAGAGGATACTGCTCAACATCTGGGCAAACATTTGAGGCATGTGAACAGTGTGTCTCTACTTGGTATTTAAATTTAATCTTTACGCTAAAAGTTAGTACAGGTTTACACACTATGTCTAAGTGAGTAAGTACAGACAGAGATGGATTCAGTTTGTCTGTGATCCAAGCTGCTGCATATCTTGCCTGGATATAAAAGAGCTTTCCCTTTCAGGTAATGTAGGTGTACAGCTTCAAGACTAAAGCTGGCTCATTTTTGCCCAGCTTGGAGCACCAGCAAAACAAGCTGCTGTCTGTCTGCACCTGTCTGTGAAGACTGTTATGACGGGACATGGGAGTTACAAGATTCATACTGAGGCCCTGGGGTTGGAGTCTGGGTGGAGGCAGGAGCCAGGTGATGTAATTAAGGCAATCTGAAATCAAGAACCAGAGACCTATAATGCTCATTAGCCTAACAGAGTAAGGCAGCCATATGGTTGGAAGGAAGGTTTGGCACCAGGAAGCTTGCTTGTACTTTGACAAGAGCATAGCTGAACTTCAGATGGAGCCAGAAAACCAGGGAGAGCAATTCATGAGGTGAGTCCAGGAGAAGGAGCAGACAGAGCAACAGCAAGGACAGATGGCTTGGGACAGAACTACAAATGAACAGGTGGCAAATGCCAGCAGGATCCTGAACAGTGAAGCCAAAGACAACAACAGAGACCCTGAGGCAAGGCAGAGAACAGAGTTCAAGCCGCTGTACTTGTTCTCAGGACATCTTTTGTATACACCCTATCTGCCAATAACTAATGACATCTGTCTGCTGGCTGTAACACCTGTTTTGGAAGCTGGGTCCACTTCCCAAAGCCACAGCACCCAATGACTGGCTGCGTGCGGCAAGAGTCATCTTCCTTGGCTAGTCATTGCACTAGAAGACTAGTCATTGTACCTAGAAGGGACTGCATTAATTAACTTTAGTGAAGTTACAGGAAGACTGTAAATGAATCTGTGGAACATTTGTCTTCACACAGTATTAATCAATGTAATGAGGTGCAATCATGTCATGGTCCCATTGAAACCTCTAAGGCCTAGCAGGTATGCATATGCTTACATGTACACTAATTAAGTAAGCATATACTTCTTTAAGGCCTCTACTTCATTATAGGCAGGAACCTTAATTTTTAAGGGGATGAAAAGATGTAATAAAGTGGAATTGGGCATTGCAGTACTCATGGGGCTGAAGGTGGTGCAAGAAGATAGGTTAGCTCTCTGGCATGTGTGTCAGTCATTATAGCAAAACCTTTTGGTGCAGTTGTGTGCTTATTTGTACACTGCCTGTGAAATGACTGCCAGGAGATTCATTATGATATTTTTATGACTAGCATATGAGAACAATTCTGGTAGCACCCATTGCTCTAGTGCAGTGCAACAGAACTGGATGCAAGTCTTTTTCCCTTGGTGCGTCTGCGTCTAGCTGGAAAATTGCAAAGCTTGAACATACATATGTATACATACATATATATATATATGTATGAGAGAATCTGGACTTCTGCCAAAGTGCCATTTGACACTATGCCAGCTTCTGGCTCTTCAAAACCAAAAAGCTTTTGGCCTTTTCTATTTAGGCAGTGCCCCAGTTCATCCCCAGCTCACCTTTAGGCTTATAAACTATTAGCAAGACTATTTTCTGCTGTGAGATGGGTTTTTCAGGACAGGATGTTCTTACATAATTATAAATGTACACAGAAAAGCCTAAGTAAAGGGAATTAGCCTGCATGCTGAATTATCCTCATTTGTGTTTCTGTCACAAATTTTCTTCAGTTTTTTTTCTTTCAGTAACATACAACATGAGATTGTAAAATGCACTCTAAGTAACATCTTCTGAATTTATTGACAGTGATTTTTGTTTATCCCAGGATAAAAAAAAAGGAAGTGCAACAACTTAAAATAATTTTCATCTTTTTTCCACATTAAATCAGGAAATGAAAAAGGTAATGTCATATCTTACATCACATTTAGGATACGTATCTAAAGCAAATGTGAGGTTTCTGGTGGTTTTTGTTTTTTCAGATGACTTTATCATGTTCCAGTAAACAGATTGTAATCATGTCTTATCCTTGCTCTAGCTGGAAGCTTTGCCAGATCTTTTCTTTATAAAGCAAGAGCTCTCATATTTGCTGTTTATCAAGTAGTTTAAAAAGGAAATAAGAATAAAACTGTAGGATTATTTTCCTCTGGTTCTACAAACTAGAAATCTATCACATCAGATTTAAGAATCACATGGGTTTCTCATGAGATAGCTGTGTTTATTTTCAGTCTCATGCTGTGCAAAAATAATTGTTTTTCCATAATTTTTAATGCATTAAAATGCATTAATTCATGATTTTAATGCACTTTTACATCATAGACATCCTAATTCTACTGATCGTAGGCTTGATTTTCTGTTGCTATGTGTTAGAGAATGTTTACATAGTCTGAGTTCAGTCATCAAAGGCAGATGGTCAGAGCTGCCTTCCAGAAAGGTCTTTGTCTTTCCAGTGACCATAGAGTCGAAGGAGACTGCTCTCCTAAGATGGGTGCCTGAAGTCAGGCAGCATTAATATCCCCTACTTCACACTCATTTAAACCAACAAAATGCAAGTGCAAAGTGGGATGAAAGGTCTTGGCTTCCGGTGGGATTATTTTAAACATTCCCACTACATTTTCTTTGCACACCTGTACATGGCTGGACAGTGAACCAAGCTCTTTCAATTACATGTCAGCCTGCAACTGATATGAGTAAAGGAAGCAGAATCCAAAGACTCACCTTGCAGAGAAGCACATGAAAGAAGTAATTATTATTCACAGCTTTAGCTACAGCTCTTATATTTCCCCAACTTCCACTGTTGATCTCACACTTTATAGATCTGTTTTGGAAATGCGTGTCATTAGAGAATCTGACTCCCAGTTCGATATTCCATAGTAGGCTGCATGCTGCTGTATGTTGGTCACATCTGCGTCAACAGTTCCATGCAATGGGATCAGATCAGCAGCTGGAAATGGCCAGTACTGAGTCCTACATTTACAGAACCACAGAATCATAGAATAATTTAGATGGGAAAATACTTCTAAGATCATTTAGTCCAACCATTAACTCAGCACGGCCAACTGCACCACTAAACCATGTCCCTAAGTGCCACTTCCATAGTGACTCAACCACTTCCCTGGGGTACATACATATGTGCATCTTACCTTAGATCAGATTTACTGTGATGCTTGAACTATTTCTAGGTTTTTATTGTGGGTGGTGCCTACCATACATGTGGTTCAGAATCTTTCTGCTCTAATTATGGTGGGAGTGCAGCTGGTACACTTTTGGAGAGATAGTTACAGCTTCATTTCCCCCAGAAAGAATATCTTATGTATGCATCAAACCCATTCTACAAACCAAGCCAATACACAGTGAGTGAGGATGATCAGAGCATTCACTTCAAAACTTTGCTACTTTCCTGAATAAAAGCCCTGCTGGACATGCAGCTTCTAGATACTGAATATTGCCTTCCGAGTCTGTTCCTGCTCCACTGTACATCAGTGACCAAATCCTCAGCAGGATGGGGACCACTGCCTTTAATTAAAATGCACATAATATCAATATCACTGCATATCAGGGCTGTGAACTGCATCACTCTATCTCAGCACTGCTAAAACTTGTATTTAGAACAATGAAAAATGGTTGGAGAATTTCAGGTTTTCACTTTACTTTGCTATATGACATTCATTTGCATATAGTGTGTATAGTATATACAGCTATCGTAGATCTCACATTCAGGACGAATTCACTTTCAAAGAACTGAAGATAGATGCTTTTTTTTTTTTTTAGAAGCAAATAAGACATGGCAGGAGTTACTGTGAAGATTTAATGATAATAATCTAAAAGCTTGTATTTCATTAAATATGCTTCTAATAAACCCCCCTTAATATTCTTACATCTGTAGTGTTTCAGAAGAGTTGGCTGCTGTCCCAAGGCATGAACTTTTTGGTCTGACAATGAGAGCATTTTGTTTCCAGCTAATTTAAAACAGATTCTTCCAGCCATCTCTTTGGCACCCAGGCATTCAGGACCTAGAGAAAGTGAGGGGGGAAAAAATTATCTCTGATTAGCACTTTTGAAGGAGATCTGTAAGGCTGAGAATAAGCAGTGTCTATATAAACTGAGATATGAAAACAGGTTTTTTGATAGCTGGAATTAATGTATCAGAGTCTGTAGATTGTAGACCACAAACAGTAAAAGCAGAAAGATATCTTGTCAATTTGATTGACAGCAGCCTGTTTGCATGCATAACTATAGTTTCTATGGTATGATAATGAGTAGTAAAGATGAGTATATTTTAAAAGGTGTTGTCAGTAATGAAGACTGCAAACTTTAGCAAACCTGATGTGGCTGCTGTTACATACAGGTTGGTGAGGTCTAAACACCCTAATTTTACCCGTAGAACGACCCCTGGTTTGACATTTGCTTTCGTGTTGCAATCTGAAGTCTGGTTGCCACAGACTCAAATTTTTGGTGATTTAATAAAATGAGCTGACATGAATTACCTTTTGATCCTTTTCCATTAGTGCATGTTAGGATGCTGCATTAATTATCAGTGATTAATCCTTCACACACGATGCCTATGTTCCTGTAACTAGGACTGTTCATGTTATTGACTTGAGCTCTGTGGCCCCAAGTCACAGCAATTACATCTCAAAGCCCTACTTTCGCTCCACTGAAATTCCTAGTGTGTTTCAAAAATGCCTTGTTCCCAAAAAGCCATCCATAATCCAGCTCCTTGACTTTCCCAGGAAAGAAGCCCTGAACTTCTTCAGTCCATGTGGAGAAGAATCAGCAATAAACTTGGCTGCAAAACAACCCTGGGAATAATGAAACTCTGGCAGAATTATCACTGAAATATCACGTTGCACAGGTCCTTGATCCATTTCAATTTATTCCACTGATCCTTTGGCATCCTGACAAGTCAAATATAAGTCAGAATCAGAAGTATAGGCAGTTATCTCATCACTGTAGACATCCATCTGTCCATTGGTCATGTCCTTGATGTGTTCATTATACTGGGATTTGCTGAACTGTCCTGAATGAGCCATCTAAAGCAAATTAAATACTTCTAATTATATCCTTATGGAAAAATTTGAAAGAGTTTTCTCATTTATGGTTTTCTCCTTGCTCATCAGTTACTTCTCAGTGGCCTTCCTGTGTTATGCTTGAAAAGCAAGTATACAAACTTAACTGGAAGAAAGAAGAAACAGGAAAAAAGGAGCACGTGACCTCTAACTTTGTCAAGAGTGAGCAAAAATTTAGAAGTGAAGGCAGTACCTTCTCAAGAGAGGGCAGAAGGACTAGAAGGTGATTCAGGAAGCATACAAGATGTTTGCAGCCTTCAAATACAAAAAAACTCTATTATAAAGTGTAAGGACACAGAAGAACCTAAAGCTTACTTGCCAGGATCTGCGGTACTGTATGGATGTTTTTGTTATCTAGGTTACAGCCCTCTTTTGCCCCATGATAACACCTATGGCCAGAGCAGGTCTTCTCACTTGGGTGGATGCTTAGTACTCACTGCATACTGACCACATTGTACACGATGATGTTATGCTCATCTGTGATTCATGTAAGAACAGTCAGCACCTTGAATCTTCTTTTTCATGGCTTAAATCTTCATGGAAATGTCTGTGTTTGCTATGATTTCTTATGTAGATGATGATTTACTCAGGCTTTCAAAACTGGCATGTTCATTTAAAATCAGCAGTTTTTTCAAAGTCTATATGCAAGCCAACTACGCTGACACAAATTAACACAAAGCAGACATTCCTCTAATTCTGACATAGTATCAAAGCATGCCCCTATGGCCTCCTTCGGGTGCACATCTCCACAGTCTGCTCTGGTAATTGCCTTTATGTCTGGCAGTTCAAAATTAGCAGAGATATTTTTGTCCCTACCCTCTTTCCTGGTAACATTTTCCTTTTTGTTTTAGAATTCATCTGTAAAATGTAACATTCAAATATCACAACAAAAATATTTTGGCTTACTTAGACACATCTAATTATGAAGTGTTTCCAACATCCGTCTGCAAATATACATTAAACAGTCATTTTGCAAGGCAGTGCAAAATCTTCAAGCTATACTCACATCTGCCTTTGCATCTCAATGGCTCCATGAAGAACAGGAGAAATAGGTGGTTCCTGAAGTAGTTTTTAGTCTGGCAACAACACTAATGTAAATGTGCCAGTCTAGGAGGATGTTCCTCCCTTAGGACTTTCAAAAAGCTTAAAAAGATAAAAAGATTTTTTTTTTTAACGTTTTTTTAAAAAATTGGGTTTTTTAAATGAGAAAAGTGTTTTGTTCTGAAGACTTATCATGAATCTTCCTAACCCATTGGGTTCAGAGTAATGATGTGTCCCCATGGGTTCAATGACATTTTCCCAACCCTGGCAAATAAGCTCCTTTTCTTCTATTGGTAAAGTAGGGAAAAGGCTGCGGCTGGAAAAGTTGTGATATTATTTCCTTCTAAATCACAGGGAGGCAAGGGGAAGCAAATTTGTTGTGTTCCTCTCTTACTTTCCCTGTATTGCCCCACGGGCACAATACCAAGCAGACTTGGTAGGTTTGCAGTCTTAGATGAAATGCCTTAGGTCTTCCAGTTTCCACATAGTTACTGAAAAACCAAATAACAGCCTTTGTAAGGGTCATCTCTTTTATCTTCATCAAAACTGTCATCATTCAGTGGATTCCGAGGTAGAGGCTGGAGCTGAACTCTTCAAGAGTTATCTCCCATAACCTCTCTTCTCCTGGTGATTATCAAGGCTTACGTGAATGTTCAGCCTCAATTCTCATGACTTGTCTCGCAATCCCTGTAGCTTTGCCTTACCAAGTATGGGTGTTACTTAAATGCCAGTAACATTCAGAAACTAATTTGTTATCCGCTGCAGTTCTTCTCACTGCTTTCATAGAATCACAGAATATGCTGAGTTGGAAGGGACCCATCAACATCATCAAATCCACCTCCTGGTCATGTGGAGGAAAATTCAACAATTTTCCTGTTGAAATTATGCAAATAATAAAAAAAACCACACAACACCACAACACGCTGATGTTATACATCTCTATTACCAAAACATCTATTGATCTGCATACCACCTGTATTTCTATGGAAATTAATGAAGAGAATGAACCGTAACTTGAAAAGGATTATGGACATTACAGAGAAAATGCTAAATAAAAGAGAAGATCATAGGATGTGTAAGCAGGTGTGTAAGAACTTTTCCCATGAGTCCCACCACAAACCTAAAAGAAGGGATTTTGGACTGACAGGCCCTTGGTGCAGTGCCACACCAGGTATTGTAGTGGAGAACACAGGGCCTCGTCCTGGGGAAGCACTGCCTGTTCACCTGGTCTAGCCAAGCTGCAATAGCAGAAGTACCCACAGTGGGTGAATGCCCTCATGCCAACATCCAAGTGTTTGGAGATCAGCACTATGTATGTGTCTTCTGTTCACTGTGTCTGAGCAGCTGAGCTGTGCCGTAGCAAAGAGAAGGTGTCGCAGCAGGTACTTTACTGCAATGCTCGGATGGTTTCTCTCCAAGATGCAGAGCTGGCCAAGCTGGCCTCAGGGCAGAGCTAAGGCTGCATCACAGAAGTGGATATATTTCACCCCTGTACTTCCTACCGTTTTCGAGAGCAAATTTCTGCTGTTTAAATTATATATTTCCCACTCTTTAGAAACTAATTTCCTGTAAGGACAAAGCTGGTGAGTATGGTTCAGCTTGGAGAAGAGGAGATTAAGAGGAAACCTCCTAGCAGCCTACAGCTTTGTCATGAGGGCAAGCAGAGGGGCAGACACTGATCAAAAGCCAAGAAGCATTTGGACAATGCTCTCAGGCACATGGTGTGACCCTTGGGGTGGTTGTATTCAGGGCCAGGAATATGACTTGATGATCCTTGTGGGTCCCTTCCAATACAGGATATTCTCTGATCTCAGGAAGTGTTCCTTTCCCCACCCAGGAGCTGTGCATCTGATGCTAATTGCCGCTAATTGCCCCAAATAGCTGCCAAAGTCCAACTTCACCACTTGGAAGAGTGAATTTTTTATGTGGCTTAAGATACATTTTTATGGTAACATTTGCTCCTAATGCAGTTTCTCTATGTACTAAATCTGAAGTACATGTGATCAGTATGGGAATGGTCCGAGCCTCAGTCTGAGTTCCTATGTGCTTGTTAGCAAAAACATAGGGATTTTCTAAACACATAGATTGGGAGAGAGTATAATTCTGAAAATAAAACTAAACTGGGCCACTTAAGCTTCTCCAGCATTAGCTACATCAAATTTAAAGAGTGATAGGAATGAGAAAAGCTTATTATTACACTCAAAGTTCCATCTTTGAAAAGTAAGTACCATTCTGTCTTTACAGAGATTATCAGAGCAGTGGTGTTGAGTTTGAAGACAGTAAATTCAGGCCACAGACTGTTGTCTTTAAGAGGAATGGAAATATGAAAGTATTTAAATTACATCAATTTAAAATTGGCAGTGCCAACATATTTGTAAGTCAAGATAATCTTTGTAAAACACTAGATCACTAACATATTTTACAATGCTTGTCTTGCAGTTAAAGGAAATTTTAGATTTTAACTGCAATCAGAAAGAAAGAATAAAGCTTGTTTGCAAGGGACCTTCTGCTTGCAGAGGCAAATGTGGCAGCCATTATGTACTTTTCATTAATCACACTCTGTTTTGATGCTAGTTCTGCTGAAAACTGGGATGTTGGCCAAGGCATTGGGGTTATTCCCCTTTCTTTCCAAAATATTCCCTGAAATCTTTGACATCCAGAAACCCCAGGTCAATATCTTGTTCAAGAGATGAAGCCACTAATTGTTTAGACTTCTGTCCACAGCATCAGGAAATGAGATTTGAACATGACCTCTCAGCCTAGGAGTGAGAGGGCCACAGCCTGAGCCACACGGACACATGTCCCCACTGCCCTTGCTGCCCAACCATCCCAGTGAGAGGGACAGAGGGAGGGGTGGCAGACTGTACACACAGACACACACACACACCCCCCCATATAAAAACACTCCACAAGAATAACTGAAAAAGAATGAAAGATGAAGATGAAGATGGATGCATCAGTAGACCTTAGCACACACATAGTATACACCTACATGGATTAAAAAAAATTAAGAAAAAATTGGAATTGTGAGACAGAACATACGTGATAGAAAAATTATACACTCTTAGGCTTGCATGTTGGGGCAAATGTTTTCCCTGGGGCAATATCTGAACAAACAGAAGATGTGCAGGTGTCAGGGTGGGACTACAATAATAATCCCCAAGGGCTATTGCATGTCCGTTTCACAAATGCTATGTTTTTAGGATTAAATCTGGTTAAAAAACTTCCATCAAGATAAATTCCCTTCAAGAGAAAATGCTCCTGTGATAAAGGACTTCCGTGAGAATGATCTATTTTCATTGATTTTTTAAATTATTTTTTTAAAAACATGGTTTCAAAGGTAGTTTCAGCTAAAAAACATTTCTTGACAATCTGAACTCAGGAATTCACATTGCTGCAGGCTCCCTCTGCAAGGCAGAGTGACCTTTAGAGCAGCATAGTCCCAGCCTGAGCTTCTTCCCACCCCCTCCTGCTACACAAAACCTTGGCTAAGACAGTGACAGTGCAAGTCTGGTTTAGCTCTGCTTGGCACCTGGAGCTGGGATCTGTGGAAAATACCGATCTGAACTCAAGCTATTATCCAGAGTCAGACCCCAAGTTACCTTGTTTTTCTTGCTGTTTTAACCTCTTAGTTAAGTGAACTTAGCTGTTACTGAGGAACTTCTTTCTCTCCTGTAGACATGTCATAAACAGAGGGTAGCAAGTTACTCAATGACTGCATGATGCTGTTACAGTCATGCAATTGCTTTCAAGGGAAATTAATTTTAGGAAAGCACTTAATGTATTTACATGCATCTTTTAATACAGTTTTGACATGAAAACAAGGAGGGGCCATCTTATAGCCAGCTCTTAGCTGACACAAAAAAAATCAGTAAAAGATTGAGAGCTCCTGCTCGGTATGCTGCTGAATAGACTCCTACTGATCTTCCCATTTTGAAGTATAAACTTCTGTTGGAAACACATAGCAATATTTTTCTTTTTTACACAGCTGGTTCAAAGGTTTCCTCCTGCTGGAGGTTTTCTCCTGCCTGTAAACCCTCTTTCCTGGAGGACATCTGAGTGGACCATCCACCCTGAAGTTTACCTGAATAGCAGATAAAATGGGGAGATAACTCCACTGAAAAAAGCCATGGTGTTATTCAATAAAGTAATGTGAGTAGTAGTTAAAATACTAAGAAGAAACTTTTAAGTATCAGCCCTCAAGAAACCAGACTTGCATTTTCCCACATTACTGTGGTCAATGTATTTACTTAAGATTTATGCTTATATGAAAACAGACTCCTTTTACTTAAGAATGACTGTCATATCCCTATTTAATATATAATATCGATGATGTTTCATGGTCAAGATCTCATGTAGGTAGCACTACCTCTATGTGAGAACACAGATCATAACTGAAGATGTAGAGGAATGCACAAAGTTTTCTGTCTTGCTTGCAGTGTTATAGGCCGTCCTAGAGCAAGGTCAGACTCACAGTTATGCATTAGTATGATTTGTTATGAAGAGTGGCACTTAAATATTTAAATGTACCAGGTCCTATGTGTTTAATTTCATTGTTTAATCATTGCATAGTTTCCCAACTAAGTCGTAGTTGGCACAGAGTGGTGGGCTGCTCTTTATTTATGTTCTGCTCCAGCTTTTCAGAGCCCTTCAGAGCTGGTGAGGCATTTCAGCCATACATTATTCTTTTTTGGCTCTTGAAGCTCTACATCAAGGTATGCAAACTTGCCAAATATTTCTTCCCTGCAACATGGTAAAAACAAGATATCCCACTATATGTTCAGCAGTACTTATACAGAGATCCTTGCTCTTTTAGAGTGCAGCCATAAATTCCTAGTTTATGTATCATGCCAGGAGTAGGGCGCAGAGTAGATATATATTCTACTGATAAGAACAGGAGTAGCATATATAAAAATGCCTTGCACCACACTAAAGAAGCACTTTAAGGCATTTAAATGACATTTTTCAGGTTGTAGCTACTGTGTAAGACAATAGGCTCCAACCAAAACCATAGATGGCATCCTAGCTGTCTCATTGTTGTATATGCTAACAAACCTTTCTAACATCACGTGTTTTATACAAAATAGGCATCCTCACTGGACGAATGGGATTGCCTGCTAAGGACTGCAACCCTGCTGATGTCTAGTTTGAACAGACAGCAGATTAAACAATTGAGATAAAAATGTAAAACCGGCAATGTTTATACAAGTATTGCTGAGCACCAAAAGCATAATAAAGTGAAGTCATAGGTGCTCCCACATTAAAATTTACTATGGTGTTTACAAAAAAACTGGAGGGGTGAAAAGACCAAATAAATGGAGGCAGAGGGGAAAGACAGAACATGATTCAAGACAGATGAGAAAAGAAAGTAAAATATCATAATGCAAACATGTAACAAGCATTTGGAAGTAAGCTACTTGAAAATCACTGCTAAGCAGTGACTTTGAATATTTATTCAAATATTTATTTCTGGTCCTGCTTTCCCTACATACCAAGTGAAAGACCCCTTCAACAGGCCTCCTTCCACTGGAGCCAGACATAGTGGCTCTGAGGCAATGTGGGGTATATAATTCTCTGTTTGCATGTGTAGGTTTGTGTATGTGTATGGCTTGTTCTGGAAAAAGCTTCTAAATGAGCCTTTTTTCTGCAAGAGAATCATTCTATCTTTCCAGAGGAAAATCTGAAGAAACCCACCCCAAATAACTACCCAACCCTGAAATCCACCCTTCCTTGTGCCTTATGTTTTGGATAACTCTTTTTTAGCATAGTGGTGGATGCTAAATTTATTCTTGCTGTACTGGTATTTGCTCATCTTTGGACTGTTGTAAGCATTTGGCTAACAGGGATATTTTAAAAATCAATTAATTAAGAATTTAAAATGTGCTCCTAAAACTTACATAAATTTGTGTTGTAATTCTACCTCCATCTCCAATGTAACCTCAGTTTGTGGCACCTCGAAAGCCCCCACAAGGAATTAAAGGCATCTTATGCAGAGTTCACATGAGGACAAGTCCTTTTCTTCCCTCCTAGTGAATTCTTGATTGCACTGTAATAATGCAGCCTGCTGCATAGTTTTCTATAAACTCTGTGCAGAGGAACAAGATTTGGGTAGGGCCAGGGCTTGTTTTCCTACAAAGGTTGTGAGTTTATTAGTTGATACAAGCCAGATTAAAATAGGGGTTTGACTGTCCACAGATATGTCAATTAAAACATCTTGAGTATAATTTGTTGTTAAACCAGTACATATCTTGACTGAACTGGCCTCCAGTTTTGGCTTTGTGAGAGTGTTTATGCAGAGAGAGAGCTCTTTGCAAAGCTGCACACACAGGCTTGCCCTTCCATATACAAACTTAGATGGAATGAAATTTATTTTTATCCAGGAGGATGGAGCTGCCCTGTGAGTACACAGCAACATGGTTGCAGCTGCATCAGGCACACATGCAGATGGTACTAGTGGGGTGCCACTCTCCCCCTTTTTCCATTGAAGAGCCACCACTGGAACGTGCACCTAAGAAATGTACTAATATTTGCCACTGCATGGATAATATTAAGAGCAGAAAATCTTTTTTTGTAACTAAAAAAACCCAGGCTGTTATAAAAAATCTCACAAGCTATGTCTGCAACTGATGTATTCAGCTGTTGTGAAGACTACCTTTTTTTGGCAGTGGCCATTCCTCTACCTAAACAATAGAAAGAATTAAAAGTATATGGTCATAGAAAAACATGTCTGCAAAATGATTTTTCTTTATTATCCACATTCTCTTCTAAGACAAAAATAAAAGTACTAATAAAACCCAATCTGCTCAGTCCTTGGTGACCTAGTAGTCTGTCCTGCAAAGATCATCCCCAGAAACATTCTTTTGAAGATGGAGAGTTCTGCTTTAGATTAGACTGCCTAGTCCTGGAGCTCACACAACAGCCCTACTGAAAACAATTAAGTAATTTATACTTAGAAGCAACTGTGACCTTATCCAGACAAATACCTTCCCATTATTAGGACAAAAGAGACAGTATGTTGTTTTACTTTCTCTAACATTATCTGCTATAGTGGTACTTTATTAATTATGGGAAATAAACTAAAAAATAACATGTTGTCTAGCAACAAAGAAAACAGACACAAACAGAAGAGAAACAGAGTGACAGTCCTGCTTTTTATATTGTGTACTTCTACTTTCAGGTAAACTGACCAAAACTAAAACAACAAACAAGTTAAAAAGAACTGGCTAATCAACCTCCCAACAGTGAATTGACACCAGGACCCTGGGTCAGTCCAAAAGCTTGGTTTCTTTGTTTTGTTGGATTTTTCTGGGTTTTTTGGTTTTGGGGGTTTTTTTGGGTTTCTCTTTTTTTTTTTTTTTTTAATTTCAAAAACATCTGATATTCATTAAGTTATTCTAGGGGTATATATAACTTTAAAGTTCAATATTCTAAATTTAATCATTAACTTACAGAAAAAACATTCATTTTTTTCCCCTTCAGCCAATTTTTTCTTTCGAATGAAAAGATTTAAACGTCTCAATTTTATTAAAGCTACACAACGAAAAATGAACAATTTGGAATCTGGGATAGTCTGATGCATTATGTGGATTTCTTACTATTCGTATAGCAGTTTTTAAGTTATGTCATGATAATACACTAATGGTACCATCAAGCTATTAGTGACAACGTTGATATAAACAAGCTTTGCATTTAACTTTGCAAGATAGGATTAGGAAAAAATTATAATGAAAGAAAGAAAGAAGTGACAAGGGATGTTAATCACCCCAATTTGTGATTTTTGGCAGAAGCACCTTAAAATTTCTCTCATGGGCCCAGTTTTAGGAATACATTATGCTTAAAGAATTTAATGAAATGGAATAAAACCGTATTTTCACTATAATAGACCTTGTGAAAGTATGTAAGAAAGCTGCACAGATCTAGCTAGAGATTCAGAGAATTAAAAACTATTCAAAATTTTAAAATAAACTCCCATTGACAATGACTTTTTTGAAATTCCTTGTCTCAAGGTGTTCATAGAAGCTACATAATTATCATGTTAAGAGAAACAAAATTTGAAAGTTGCACCCAGACAATTAAAAATGTTACTGATGGCTTATCCAAAACAGCAGTAAGAGGTGTCTAAAAATCTTGTAGTTATCTAAACAATAGTAAATAGGAGGACTTCAAAGATCTAACATTGTCTTTGAATGAGAAATATGTTTGAGCTATGAAAGTGATTGAGTTGCAAGAAGGCCCTGTCAGCAGTACCCAATGAATGGAGTAATTTGTTGTATTATTGGTACTTGCAGTGTGGGATTTGGCATCTCCATACAGTCAGAACTAAATGTTCTGACCCTTCAGTCAGAACTAAACCCATGATTGTTGTACTGTGTATGTCTTAAGATTCCTGATTTGCCTCTTCTGCAACTGTTAGGAAAGTTGCCGAAAGCAATATTTTTCAGCATGCTGCAACTAGCTGTGAAATGGAGGTCAAGGGATGGATTAAAAGATGGTTGCAACATTAGTAACTTTCTCTTCTGAAGCAAACGTCACAGTCGGCTCTGATACGCCACGATCAAAGACTCTGTTCACATTTCTGCTGTATTATTTAGGTGCTCCAGTGTAACTCACACACCATCATTTTCAGATAAACAACCCAAATAGATCACTAAATGCCAAGGCCTCATATCTATCTTTACTGAACTTAGCAAATATTCAAGCAATAATTTAGCAATTTTTATCTAGAAGCTAAATAAGAATTACTGTGAAGAAAAGTCTACTGGCTTTTGCCATAGGAAAAAATGAGGATTCAACAAAAGCAAACCCAAAGAAGAGGTATCCCAGCCTGTCTCTATGCACCCTGAGAGGACTACAAAGCAAGGAGTATGGAGCCACAGCCCTTGTGGAATTGTCAAGAATAATTTGTCTATCTAATTTCCTATAACAAAGTAATGGGCCCTGCAGACTGGAGATTGAGTCAATGAAGCAGAAAATCAAGTCATCAGAAGAATACAGAAGAAGAGGAATAATGAGTTTGGGTCAGACTGAAGAGTCCACTCAGCCCAATATCCTGTCTCTGACACGGCCATAGCGGTTGTTTATGTAAGAACGTAAAACCAGGGCAAATGCATAGCGATATGTCCTCAGCATGGCCTTGTATTGGGTTTGCATGGCAAGGTTTTGGAAGCGGGGGCGCTACTGGATGGATTCTGTGAGCAGCTGCCAGAAGCTTCGCCCATGTCCCACAGAGCCAATGCCAGCTGGCTCCAAGATAAACCCACTGCTAGCCAAGGCTGAGCCCAACAGCAACAGTGGCAGCACCTCTGGGATAATAGATTTCAGAATCGAAAAAATTTAAAAATTGATCTCTCTTTCAGACATTATCACACTGACTTTAGTAGCTCTTTGCTGTTCAGGGTAGAGTAAACAAAAGAGGATCGGAACTATCACTGCATACATACAAGATTGTGAAACTCAGGCTGAGTTATCTATGTAGCGTCATTACAAACCTGCATGCATAAAAGAAAGAACTCAGAAAATAACACAAAAAATTATCTTGTTCTCAGAAAAATAGAATGCATTGTCCACAGGCAATCCAGTGGAGAAGAATTGCCCAGTGACATTATTCAAATAGGTTTTGAAAAAAGACCAAAATGCAAATGTAGCAGGCTGACTGTGCCTAAAATTCCCAGAGAACATTTTAGCCCCACAAGTCATACTCTGTGTACTTCTGAGTTTTAGGACCATGCCGGAAGAAGATGCAATTTCTTGGTCTCAGTTAATCATTTTGGCAATGGGAAATTATATGAGTAGAAGATGCAAAAATATTTTTTACAAGTTGCTCCAGGGAACATAAGAAACCAAACAATGTTTCTTGCTTCACTAGAGTATGTTCCTTTCACAGGAAAGGTCCTTTTATTATGGCAGGTTGTTTATCATCTCTGTATTGAATGAGAAAACTAAAGGTTTATATTTTTTTCTTCAGCCATTTAATCCTAGAACAACACAAGTCTTTAAGCCAGTCTCATTCTCTCCCTCCTGAAGAGCAGCCTCATGGCTCCTGCTGCGTCCCGTTAGATTTCATAGCTGATTCCGAGCCCACCGCTGCTCCTGCCCACTGTGATGGAGAACTTGCTGTTGTAAATGGATACAGCAGTGCAAAGATCATGGGAAGTGTATCCCTTTGTTTTTAATTTCCCCCCCAAGGGCAATTTGTTCCAATTAGTGCCTCAGCTAGCAATTGTTGCTGCACAGTGCTCTGACTTATTTCTGTTTGAACTGGCTGAGTTGAAGATAGAGAATCTCTTGTGTGACGTAATAGATACCCTGGTCTAGTGCTCTTGCAACACAGAAGATCCCTTGTCAGGGATCGTGGCCAGGCTCACTGGAAAAAGACTTTCTTCACCATCTGATTTGGTTCTCTCTTCCATAGTACACAGGAATAATTTTAAACAGTAGCTTTCCTTTGCTGTAAGGGTATCTGTACCTAATTCATATGAGCAAAAGAGCACACACAAATGTGCATGAATGATTTTTTGTTGTTGGTATTGATTTATCTCATCTGGGTGCTGATCATTTCTCACAGATGGGTCTCTCACTGCATCCAGTAGCTGGCACTCCCAGAGGGAGCATTGCACCTCACAGCACACAGGTGTGAGAGCCTTCCTCACAGCAGGTACCAACTCCATTTGTTTTGTCCTGTTTCCCTAAGCAAGGACAAAACAAGCCCAGAGAACTATGGAAGAGCTGGTTTTATCACATATCCAAAAAGCAAGATGTATCAGTACACACAGTGAACTGTTTCACACCAAAAGCTTCATCAGAATAGAAAATTTTAATGATGTAATGCAGAAAGAGTCTTGCCAGAACTTTGACCTGTTTCATGCTTCTGGTATTAAACAGTTATTTAAAGGAAAATGCCATGCAATGATGGAGACCTAATCATGGCTGGAAGGAGATGCAAATGAGAATTAGTTCTTAATCTCTTTGGTTCCCTAGTAGTATGGCTTTTCTGATCAACTGGCTGAAAGTGAGAGAAGGCTCTCACATACAAAAATCAGAAATAGTCCATACATTCTGGGAGAAGCTTAGCATAGAAAGAGATAGGAGCAAACCTTACCTAAAAGCTATTTGGTACTACTCTAAGGAAGTAACACATCTTAAACGAGCTCCCTGTCATTCTCCATTAACTTTCTCAAAGCTGAAATATTGGATAAAATTTAAAAAATTAACCCAAATTATGCATATAATTTTCTTCAAAATGGGTGATGCTTTCAAAATTAAGAAACCTGGTACCACTATTCCCAAAGACAAAACAAAATAAAATGAAAAAACTCCATATCCCTCTTGGAGCATGGGTCCCTGAGGACTGTTAGATAACATATATTCACACAACCCTCTGGGCTCATTTATTTACTTATTTGTGTCAATTGGCTTACGGCCATACAGCAAAAACACTAAATAAAGAGCAACTTATGTAGTCAATTATAGACAACATTAAAATCAAACAGATGTATACAAAATAGAGAAATTAAAAATACATAATCATCTTTACCAAACACAAAAAAAACCTGGAGATACAATCCAGGCTACAATTATCTCAGTTAAATTATATATTATAGCTTCAGATCTCCTTAAACTGATTACAATATAATGTTCCTGTGATGATGTTGTCACTGAAGATTGCCCTTGTAACAGTACAATTCTTACTTTTTTGTTTCTTTCATTTCATTAATGTGAAAAATGTAGGAGTAAACAGTTTTGCTAAGTAATACAGAGCCTGTGGAAAAAACTGGGTTACTTTTCTGATGCCATCATGACATAATAAGAAGTAAAGGTTATGTGAAGTATGTTGCTTAATGCCTAGATGCTTCTGCCATGAGAATTGTGATCTGTTTAAACGAGAGAAATATTACCTATTTTATTTTTTCTATAAAATGTGCAATAACCTAAAAGGGTTTGTCATTGTGATCACAAGACAAAAGCACTTGACAAAGAAGTAAAAAACATACCTGTGAATACAGCTAGATGTCTAAATGGAATGCACTTTAGAGATCTGTATCTTTTAGACTAGGGACATTCTTCCTTAGTATTGTGGTAGTGACTGCACAACAACGCCTGTGAGCGTGAACAAAATTGCCTTGATTTGTATGGCACCAATGTAATTTGCCTGGACTGTAAAATCTGCACAAATCTACCTATATTTAAGATGCTTGCCTGGTTAGAAATGTAAACCCCTTATGAACATGTGTTCAAAAGGCATAAACCATTAAAAAGCTGGTTATGCTTGTATCAGTACATAACCACGTTAATTGGAACCAAGTTTTGATTTGGTTGTACCATCATATGAACAGCAGTAAAAGAGAAATTAAGAAAATTACCCTGCTTCCCCAAAGTGGTGTTCCCTAACTACATATGTACTTCTTGTGCAGAGAAAATCAGTAGTGATTTGCTTAAACAAATGCATTTTGCTTTGGATTGAAATGGATCAGGAATACATGGTTTCATCCCTTCTCACACTGACATGACCTAAATAATAATATAAACTGCATTAAACAATCACAGTCTTTTCAGTAATTCAGCAGGGTTTTTTCATTTGAGAATGTCCTGAGACGCAAAGCTGTCACCCAGATAGGCCTGGGCTAGCTCACAGATCTAAGTTTTGATTTCATCCTCTAAAGTCAGGGTGAGTTCACAGAGTTCTCACTGGGGTATGAAGCTTTCAAAGTACAGGGCTGCCCATGAATGCTGTCAGCATTCAGACCCACAGTACATCTAACTTACCTTCAAGAACAAAGAAAATTCCATGAGGTGGTAGACTGAATATCCCTGCAAGATGATGACAGTTCAGAGGAAATCCAGATGCATTTGCATGGAGTAAACTTCTGTAAACATTCTGCACTCCAGAAAAAGAAATAAATGCCAAGGTAAGCTTGGCAAGCGACAAAAAAGGATGAGTCATATTTCTCCCATTTCATTCCAAAGATACTATCTTTCACTATCCTCAGTACTGTGGTCACAAGACTGACAATGTTGCTGCTCCTTTATGGGAAACGGTATTCAAACACGGTGGATAAATGATTTACCAGAACCCTACAGTTATTTTTCACACATACTTTGTTTTTATTACCAAAATCTGGAAGGAATAAGTTTCCATATGCAGCATTCAATGTGCAATTGCCTATCTAAAATGTTTGTAAGTCACTTCCCCGGCATGCTTTGAGTTGATATTTTCACATTAAGATATATAGGATTAAGTCATTTTATGACAGGCTTCTTGTTAAGCAATTAATGGAAAATGTTATGTCCATTTTGCAAAAGAAGAAATGGACACAGCATTACTGAAACCACGTTTCCAAGCAATCATTTCCTTTGAGTTGTTTAGCTTCTGATTAACCAAATTGACACATCTTGGAAATCCATTTTTAAGACTGCTATGCATTTTGATTATAGTCAACATGGATCTGTATGTACCTAGCAGGTCTGAAATTCAGGCCAACTACTGAGAAATTAAGGAATTAGAAATAAAAGGCTGCTTCTGCAAAGATTTGCAGATTACATGTGATGTCTGGGACACAGCCCAGGACTAAATTCAGTCTTAGCTCTCAAGCCAGAGAATCAGCAAATTGTCATTCCTGTTAATACTACTGAGTAGTATTAGTATTTTCCTAAAAGGAGCATAGAAAGTTCTTCTGCCTAGCTCATTCCTACTCTCTACTGTTTGTTAATCTGACTGCACCTCATTAATCCTTTTTTCTCTGAAATGATTAATTATTTTCACTTTAGTGAACAGGAGTCAGTCCATGATGCAAAGATTGTGATATTAAATGGAGAACCCAGCGGTTTAGAAAAGGTTTTCAGCTGAGTTCATCAGTAGTTTATGCTAATTAGATCTCTAGGTGAAACTTTACGGGTAATGGACTCCTTTCCTCTCATGACCTGAAGTGTTGCCATTTCCATTTTCAATTAATTTTTTAAAAATCTGAAATGCATAGAAGAGTTTAATGTTCACAAAAGCAATTGATTTTGAATCTTTTTATGCCTAATATCCCAGGATAGTGATTTTTTCATACTATATAGGTAAGGTTTTTATATAAAAAGATTCCAGAGTGTTGTTTATTAAAAATTACACTTATTCTTGGCCCTATTCTCCTACTATTACTCTTGCAAACACAGATCCTTGAAAATGTAGTAGAAATGTTCTAATGACATGGTGTTATTCTGCATGATTACTGTTGCAGAATACAGCTAGGTTCTTTTTTTATGTGGTAAATTTCCATCTTATCCAGATGATTTAATCCAAATTATATCTGGATTAGAAAAGCAATTGTGGTCTGTTGAATTCACCAGCAAGCTGGAGACTTCTAAGTATGTCAACTTCAGACTATATAAGCACAAACAAAGCTCATAATTTCCAAAGGATATGGCAGCTGTGGTTTAACACATTCTTGATTCTTGTTTATGGACTTCAACTGGCACAGAGAAGATGTGTCCTGAAAAGCCATTCAGAAACCTTACGATGAACAATCTCCAAGCTAGTGATAAAAACATTTCCAAGACATGCATCTTGGTGTTACTGGTTCAGAAGTCTCCCAAGACTGTGTTTCGGTATTTGGGAGTGATTTATGGTTCCTCTTGGTTATGAAGAAATCAGAAAGATTTCTTACAGCCCTGGTCCTGGAGCTTTAGTTTTACCGTTCCCAAGCTCCATAAGTAAGTAGGGATGTGCAAGTGAGAAATGCCAAAAGCCAGAGGTGTAACTTTGGTTCAGAGAAACTCTGATCTTATCTGCATGGATTCATTCAACCTTGCTTTCTCCATACTTAGCGATGTGATTCCTTCAGCTATGTGTCTGCTCATCTGTTGAAGTGACTGAGGTGACAAGACCTCATGAAACTATCAGCAGCTGTATGATAACAGCCAAATAAGATCTTCGCTTACATCTTCTGTCCCCCTTCACCTTTTCTCTCAGCCTACCTTTGATACATCTCCTCCTCTGCATTTCCTGCATAGGGTTTCTATCACTTCCCTGCTCCCTGACAGTCTCTCTCATAGTATCTATCCTTGTTTCTCAAAGTTGGAAGAAATGGGTAAGTAAATTAGACCTGTCAAATCCACACGTATCACATAGTCATGACCTGTAACCATGAGATGCGTTTACCTCTCATGGTTGTGTCCTCCCTCTCTTCCTTTTGCCCACTTAGTCTCAGATCAGACTTCCTGTGTGGAACTCATCTCTCCTGGCTTCAGACATGAACCCCTGAGCCAGCTTCCCATGGTTCTGCCTTACAGAAGAATGAAATAGGTGCTTGGAGACATGATTTACCTCAGGCTTTTTAAATGCCTACCTTTGGATGGAACTACTTGAATCTTGTAAGACCTTCTTCCTCTCCACTGACTAGAATGGGAACCCAGATAACCAGCTCAAATACTGAGAGTCCTATTTGAGACACTTACATTTGGCCAGAAGGATATTTCATTGTCCTGCCCCGTGTGGACTGAGGGCAGGCAATGGGAATTTGAAATAAGAAGATGGTGAAAACCACAATTCCGGCTCTAAACAGAAAAAGCCAAGAAATATTTATAGAGTTGGCAGTACCAATAAACAATGTACTGATTCATGGTTTTCAAGCAATTGACCTTTTAAAGGTGGCACTTTGTATGTTATACATAAAGTATATAAAAAAATCCAAATCAACAAAAACTGTAATACCCAAAATGATCTGGTAGAAAAAACTTTTACTCGGTGGGTTAGGCTTGATGCTTTAGATGTTACAGCTGCCACTCTTCATCCAATTTCTGAACTATAATGATGGGATTTATGGCCTTACAAGCATGAAGGTGAGGAATCATAATAAAAATAAGCATACTGAGTCACATTAAAAGTATGTGCCAAATAAAGCCTTGAATCATTTTATGCAGCCTGTCATTCAAACATATTTGACTGTCATCCAAATTGCTGGAATTGTCCTTCACGCAGAAAAAACCCCCTCTGTTTATTTTTAGGATAAATTGGAAGGGCAACATATTATCTTTAAATTAATGAAGAGGTCAAGTTGTTTTTATAAGCTTAATAATATTTTCCATTGACCCTCCCTCCTTTACACCTATCTTCATTGCCTAATCATTCACATACTTTATTTTTTTTTTGAGTTTCGGTGAGTCATGAAGTGCACATTATGATGATAAATATATCATCTCTGCTTCCTTTTAATGTGAACTCAGTGATGTGATTCACGCCATAAACCTATTTTACTTATTCTATCCTTTGTTCATAACCTTGACTCTGTTAACATCAACAGTACTGCTGGAATCACATGTTTCTACTTAAAAACTAACACAAAGGTCTTATCTGCTTTACATTCTATAAATTCTGTCTGACACATTTTTTTCCTGTGACTCCAGTTATTCATTTGAAATCACAAACCTTATTGTAACACAAGCTGAAGAAACTCACCTTGAATATGAAGGTGATATTTTCCCTCTATTATGCCATTTAACTGATTTGTTTGAGTCAATTAAATATTGTAAAGAATATTTAAGAAGCTCTTTCTTTTACAGCTTAATTCACAATTTCAAGCTCTGCTGGGACTGTTTTCCAGTGCTATGTTAGAAAATCAATACACCCTGTGTGTGTTGCCCAAACAGAATCACACTTAGCCCACTCTTGCCGGGCCCCAAAGATGATACCTATATTCACACCATCCCTGAAACCCAGAGCATGTACTCTGCTTCTCCAATTTCATGTGAGTAACAAATGACTTTGCAGTAGTTCTGAGAGTTCAATGGTTGGTGATCCTGACTGAGAGCAATTACGTGTGTGTCATTAAAGCAACATGTAGCTGAGCCATAACAGTCTAAAGATAGTAATACATCATTATGTGTACTTGTGTCTGAATAGCAAGGGAACATAAGATCTTCCTTAAGAGGAAGTTATTGGAAAGTTAAACTAAAAAGCGACATGGTATAAGATGTTTTCTATGCAATCCTTTCAGGGGGTTCCATTGTGACGTTAAATCACTGATTGACTACGTTTGTGTGCTCAGAGAAAGACAATGATTAGAAGCTGCTGGTTAATTATGAGGTGGAGAGAAAACAGGAAGATCATTTGGAAGCGTACAGAAAAGCCCACAGACATGTGGTGGGAGATTTTGAAAGCAGAAAGATAAGTGTACCGGCTTCCAGACCTAGAAAAGACAAGCAAGTGCAAAGACTGTTTCTTGTAGCTACAAGGGAAGTTTTGTTGGTTTTTTTTCCCTGAAAACAAGTAACTTCAGATAAAATATTTTGTCCAGTGATAACCAATAAGCAATGGCCTGCCTTTCCATTCAGGGCTGAATATATGCCAGATTTATTTGAAAGGGTCTTTGCAGGGAACAGATGTGGGAGTTTGTGCCATGAAGCTGTGAAGAGGGGAGAGCAGGGCAGGGGTGGTGGGGTAGGAGATTCAGAAGTTTCCAAAAATGGCTTCCCCCGGTAAATCTTTATTTGTTGCTGCAATAAGACAAGACCTACTGAATGCAAATCTGCTAAGGCAACCAGATTGAATAGCTCCAGACCACTGGTCCATCCCTAGACCAGGAAATTGCATGGCAAATTGAGGACTGTCTTTTTCACTTATGCAAACGGCAGTCTTACTATTAACTTCCATGGGTGAAGACATGCACATTAATTAAAGTACCTACTGGGACTTACTTTTAAAATGTATAATTTGACCAGAGATCTTTGAACATATTTGGTTGCCATTTCATTTGTGATGTTTAAACAGCGGTAAAATTTAATTTTCCATTTTCATCCAAGGTTGGAGTAAGTTTTGACATAACTCAAATTCCTATGGCTGATTTTAATATTAAGATTTAACAAGGAAGTGTTGTTCTACTTGAAAAGCTCCTTTCCATGGAAATCTGATTTATAGCATAATGTTGAAGAAAGAGACCAGGGTTATCTTAACACTCACTATCCTGTTTACTGTGGTTATCAGCTGAGGACTAGTATGTATTTACTACAGAATGGTTAGTTGCTCTGGTATAGCTCAACCATCTGGACCTTTTTCTTCTTTTTTTTTTTTTTCTCTTTCAGGAGGACCACTGCCTGCTTATCCTGGGTTCAGAGGAGCACAACACACAAAATCAGCTATTTCTATACCTGGGAGAGCTAAACCACCCCTGTGATGCCTTGCCAACCTGTCCCACACCCTTTACCTTCCATGCATCCTTCTTTCCCTCTCCTGATGGAGACACAGCATTCTTCCACCCCTGGCCCTGGCTCCTCTGGCAGTCAGCCACCATTCTGCAGCAGGTCTGACTGGATCTGATGTCTGCCAGAGACTGTTCTTTAGCAGCCTGGCCCTAGAGGTAAGAGCAGTGACTGAGAAAGGCTTCTCCCAAGGAAAATATGACTTATTCACAGGAACAGAGCACTTGGGGAGAAAAATGCTAATGTGAGATGAGTCAACGTCTCACCCAAAAGATCGGGAGGCCTAACACTTCCTTGGACGCCCCCCTTTCTGGAGGGAAATGCCTCCAAAGGACTTCACTTTTCTCAGCTTCAGAGCACAGATCTTCTTTATAACGAGGCATTGCCTCTGTTTTGTGTGTCTGTGAGCTCCTTTTGCCAAGCTCATCTGGTGAAGAAACTAATGGATGCTGGAAACATTCCTGTGACTGCCCTGCTTCATGTACTGCATGCTGCACACCAGCACAAGAGGAGTCCCTGCTTCTAAAATTGAACTCTCTTTCTTAACAACCTCATTTACCAGGACACTGAGCTGGCAAATCAGATGCACACGACTTGTCTGGCTGTGCTGCGTCCAAGCTCTGCCCTCCTGCAACATATGCTCTCCCACTGAAGTTCACTGCAGGTAATTTCATCTCTAAGTCCTTGTAGGTGTCTGGTTATCTACTTTTTTTATTGCTTATTGCACTTGGGAATCTGGGAAAACTCTTGAAATTATTTGTTTCCTTGCTGCTTTGACAGACCATGCCATCAGAAAGGCATATGTAATATTCAAAAAGATAATGAAATATGTCCCAATATATCTACAGTCAATTTTAAAACTATTCAGAAATATCTTGCTTTGTGTTTCATTTAATTATTAGTCGGCAACAGATTAGTTATTCTATAATTTGCACTCAAAGAGTAATCTGTAAGTATTCACAAATGCAGACAAATCTTTTAAAGTAGTGTGAGCATATATACATATATATATATATAATAAACAAATCTAAAACTACTTAATTTTGTGTGTTTTAAAATTCTGCACATTAAATATGAAGGGCACTATCTAAAGATATAGTCTAAGAAATTATTTTCTTAAAAGCAGTGACTATAATCTTGGTTCAGGAAGCACATGAAATATTTCAGAATATAGGCTATCTTTCTGAGGATAGAAAAAATTGGGCGGGACAAATATTTGCTGCATCTTGTATTACTTGTAGGGAGTAATTGCTTTCCTTGTGTCATTGGAAATGATACAAATGTATTATTACTCGCTTGTTGACATACAGGCTAGAAATAAACTAATTATCCATTTAATGTATGCCCTTCCTTCTGGATCTCAGGTTTCAGACCAGTGAGTTAAAGTTACTATCAGCTTTCAGGCTATGAGTTAAATCTCTGCCTCACAACTGTCACTAGCAGATTTGCTATTACATTAATTGGGACCAGGATTTTACTCCATGAGTATTTTTTTTGAGAAGATCTGAAATGCTGTGTTAAAAATTCAAATGAGAGAAAACTCAGCTTACAAGTGCATAAGGCATTCATTTCTATCCTTATGTAAAATGATTTGGTCAATACCCAGAGGCAGTTAAATTAAGACTGGTTACAGATTTTACTTGCTGCTAAAACTTCAGCAATTCACATCTAGAATAGATTTCGTTTTTGCTAAGAGAGAAATAGACTCCAGATATTTAGCTTGTGACACAGATATGACTTATTCTATACCATACATCAGTCTAGAGTAGATGGCTTAAGCTGCCAAAGTCAAAGGCTGCTTGTCTTAGAAGTCCTTCTAAGTGTACTAGAAAGTTATACATCAAGTTATGCACACGTCGTTGTGCATAAGGTTTTGTGGATAGTATTCCTCACAAAACAGGTGAATACATTAGCCAAGGATTTTGGTCTTAAAAAGCAATGTGTTACTTCAGTGACAGCTGACCAGTAGTGCTCTTCAGCTAAAGAAATTCAGTTGTCTTTTGATAAGAAGATTAGTAACTTCTTAATTCACCCAGCAATCTGGAGTTTACACCAAAAATACTATAGGCTATGTGTACTACATGACAATTCACAGTATTTCACAGATGCTATGTCCCTTACTGTTAGGCATTCAATCGGAGCAGAAAAAAAATAATACAATCTCAGTATGTAAAAATGCATTCTTGACATTTCTGCATAAAGTTTTCATCACAAAAGCAAGCTCAGACCATCAGTGGTGAAGGGAGTACCCAGTGCAGCACCCAGGCTGTGCAAAACTGGCTTTAAGCCAACCTTATTTTCCTGGTTGTAGAACCCTGTTGGGGCTGGTGTATAGCAGAGTTTAAAGGCTAGTGTAGATGCCAGCAGTCTCAAAAGGACTATTTTAGTAGTCAGGATTATTGGGGCATAAAAGGACCACAAAGCCCTTGCTCTCTGACTGCCTGGTGCCAATAACATACAGCAAGGGAGTGACAGAAGATGCTTATAGCATATGAGATTTTCACAGTTCTTCGGGAATATCTTTGTGACAAATTCCTCGGGCATCCTGGACTCAGGCAGATCTGCCCTGGTTTAGCAGTGCACTGGTGTTTTAGTTTTGGGGAGACAATTGAAGTGCTGAAGATTACTTTTTAAAGACATGATGCTGACAAATTAAGTTCAAAGTCTAAGCAGGGCCCTTCCAAGTGGCAACTCTCCAGGGCTGGACAGTTATAGCATTAACTTCTATAAATCTTTTCAGGAGCTTCTTGGGCCTCAAATACTTCCAACATTTCGTCATTCTCATTAAAAAGGGAAAATTGCCGAACCCACTTTTTGGAGGCCAGCATAATTATATTCTCAGAAAATAATAATAATTAGAAAAAAAAAGTTGGAAAACACTGTGTGTGTTGGAAAACAGACTATATGATAGAATTAGTTGAGTCTCAGAGTAAATACTGGCAAAAATGTTAATACAACGGTTTTCTTAGATGCACTCTTGGAAACAGCTGTTGATACAAAAAGGCGCAAAAAGAACTTTTAAGGGATTTGTTTAGGACTCTTCTTTGTAGCCAAGGAATAGTGTAATTTCAGCTATAAAACCTCTGCCAAGCTGTGTATATGTCTCACTGTAAAGTGTGCACTTCTTTATTTGCACATCCCAAACAAAACCAACTGGACCAAATCTTTTTGTTGCTGTACATCACGTGCTTTTTCTTCCATCATATTTGCTTGCCACTTCTATTCCTGTTGATTAGCATTCTGGGATATTTGGTAGAAAAATGGGAAAACAAGTGTTAAAGAAGTCTCTTCAGCAATAAGAATGATCACATTAGTACAGCCAGAAGGTCACAAGACAACATGAGCAGTGTGCTCATGCAGCTGGATACTTCTGTCAATGATTCAAATAAAGCATCATTTGTTTAAAAATAAAAACTCTCCAGTGAACTAACACTTTACAGTAAAGCCCCCAATGAGGTGTGCTTTCTTTTTTTTAACATCCTGTGACTAAAGTAATTGAGATAAAATTTGGTGTTCATGCTCACATGCTGTACATACAACAGGACAAAACAAAAGAAGTCAAACAGAACCTGGGACCATGTTATACGGATTCAGAGGAAGAAGAGACTCAAACTGATGAAAATTCAAAAAGAAAATTGAAGGAAATATCAGTCTAGAAAATTGAATAAATGCGACACACTGCGATTGAACCCTGTTGTGTTTCTGACTCTCAGAATACCTTCACTTGGCAAGGCACTACCCTGTCTATCACTACTTTTTGGTGTTCACATATGTCTTAAATAAATTAATTCATCTGACACAGAGTCCTCTCTGTTTGCCACATGGATAAAAGGAAACAGATTTAGTGCCATTTATACTACAGAAATTGAATACTCATATAAATGTGCTACTGGACTTCTACTGGGTTTTCAGAAAGTCACAAAGGCAGAAGATGCAAAGGACTGCTGGATGCAAGAGACTTATTCTAAAACACAAATTGTTGAAAGTTCCTAATTTCAGTTTGAGGAACATCTTTTGAATCCTGTATTTCCCAAGAAGAATTTAAATGTTAAATTCTAGTAGTCAGCTCTTGAGCTGGAAACACTGGGACAAGGGCTCAATTGAAGCATAAGAATTTGTTTTTATTTTTGTTTTTGGGTTTTTTTTTTTTTTAAATTTGCAGAAATTATAAAGGCTTGGTGCACAGAAAAGCTGAAGCTGCTGAAAACTGCAAATCTTACAAGTGCACAGAAGGAAATATGCTTCTGGAGATGGATTAATGTGGAAAATTGAGACAAGAACCTCTCACTGAGCATGCAACTGGATGGTTCACAGAGAGGGAGACATTGGGGTCTGGATGGATTGTGCTATGGCTGACCATGAGGCCATACTCATACTCTTGCACACATACAAATTAGTTAAAACAGGCTCAACCTTGCAGGCTAGAAGTGTGCAGGCTCCAGGGGTTGCTCTACAGGAAAGCTGGATGCACATGGGTGGCACCACAGCTGCTGCTGCTGCTGCTAAGGTTCCAGCTGCCACTGGAGCAAGGACTGCTCACCCTTGGCATGGCTCATGCCGTTTGTCACACGGCTCTTTTTCTGTGTGTTTACATGCTGGGTATGCAAGGAGGTGTGCCAGGGAAAGAAGACCACCTGTGTCAGAGAGCAGCTGCTGGCCCTGCTGGCACTGCTTTGTCCCTTCTGCACCAGGAGGACCCGCAAGCAGGACCGGGCTGCGCCCTTGGCTGCACCTTTCGAGCTGTGCAGTGCTCGAACCAGCCCCGGGCAGAGGGACTGAGCTCAGCACACCTGCACCAAGTGTGAGGGGCAAACCTCGAGTTTCACATCAGGCTCCTGGACCAGAACAGGACTTTCTAATGTATTCCAGTGACTTTCGCAAAGTGGAGGCACCTCACACAGGAAAATATATAAAAGGTTATTTTTTAAGTGATATGTCTGTATTTATTTTAAAAACGATATATTTATAAATAAAATATAAATCTATTTTTAAAATGAGGTTTTTAATCCTAGATACTTACATCCAAATTTAATTTTAAAACTTATTTGAGTTATTTAAGATAACATACTTGAATATGTATGATTAATCTGTCCTTTTTTATTATGATTTAAATTTGTAAATCCAGGAGTAATGGGATATGGCAACTTGCATCCCAAAGCCATAACTGAATAATGACTTAGCTGTGATTTTGAAAGTCTGTTCCTAAAAATACTGAACACATTTTCATGTACATCTAGGAAGCTTTGCAGAAGTGAAAAAAAAAAAAGGCATCAGTGACAGGTCCTGAGGGAATGGCCTGAAGTTGTGTCAGGGGATAAAGGTTCTTCACCCAGAGGATGGTTGGGCACTGGAGCAGCTCCCCAGGGAAGTGGTCACAGCACCAGCCTGACAGAGCTCAAGAAGTGTTTGGACAGTGGGCACATGGTGTGACTCTTGGGGATGGTCCTGTGTGGGGCCAGGAGCTGGACTTGATCATCCTTGTAGGTCCCTTCAAACTCTGCTTATTCTGTGATTATAAAGTATTTTTATGATGATCAGCATTTGCAAAAAATGTCATGCTTGCCATTGCATATTCTAGTACTTCCATAAGCCTCAGTGTCCACAAGAACAGATTAGAGGTGCTAAGTATTTTTCTAGCATCAGTACTTCACCATCTGTTTCCTCCTGTAAACATCATTCTCAGCAGGAGCCAAGGAGGTATGTAGCAAACAGTTAAAACGGCAGAGCTATAAAATAGTAACACAGCACAGGAAAACATCTACTTATAGGGTGGACAGTCACCAAGGGAAGCAATTTTTGGGTTTTAGTGTAATAAAACAAAATAATTATACTGCATTGAACCTTACTTGCATTTTTAATACCAGATGCTAAAATATGAGGTACCTGATAATGTTTTAAAGTTATATACAGTTCTTGACATAAAATTAGATTGGATAAAATTGTGATTAAATATAATACAGCACTGCAGATTCAGGAATTATTTTCAAGATCACCAAACTAAAAAAGAAATAAGTCATGCCATTTTCACTTTTCTCCAGTTTCTATGGCTACTGAAAACCAAACTTAGAAACTGAATGATGCATATGTCTAACTTGGCAAATGAATAAAAGTGTAAATATCAGTGTAATTCTGAACATTATTCTAGCTTCCTGTTCTTGAGTTCCCTTTACATGAGCTTGAGATGAGATAGAATACAATTACTTGTTAATTGCTTTTCAGAGAAAAGGCTGCAAGAAGAGATGTACAGCACGAGGAAAAATTAACAGGCATGAGAATATTTGTTTATATTCAAACAGAACCTTCCACAGCACAATAATATGTTTATGATCAGCTGTTGAGAATCAATCCACTTACCCAAATGTAACTTCACATGAACTGAAGGTTCTACATCTCTCTACCTGCTGCTTGACAACAGCGTAGGTCTCTCACGGACTTTGCGTTACCAGCTCTGTTGGGTTGCTTAGATACTCCAGAGCTTCTCAAACGGCATCAGGCACCCAAGTTAGGCAACTGAAATGCTCTCTTTGTGACTGAAACAGCCTTCAGGCTACCAGAACAACAGCTAAACTAATTCTGGGTTTATGCTCAGGCAGCAGATAGTGAACTAAAGGAATTATGCTGGGACATGCAGATTGCATTGAGGATTTAGTAGGCAATGAATAAAAAAATTCATCTGGGAAGGGAACATGAGAAAAGTAGTTTGGGAAACGATGCATGGAACACAAAAAAAGAGACATGGATTTTGTGTTCTGATAAGATCAAGACAAGTGATGTAACCTGCTTGCCTCTTGATGTATCAGATCATATTGGTACAGCTTACATGCACTGCAATGATTACCTGGCACATGATACTGGAAATGATTCAGTGTTTAAGTAATGTAGCAGGCAAAGCTCCTTTTTCCTCATGGGCCTTACACCCTGACTCTCTGAGTATTCTTCTTTTATACACAGGCTTTTTTCTTTAAGGTGCTTTGCAAGCCCCACCAAGACCTCATTAAACATGTGCAATCTTTAGTTCATAGGAGCACATACAATTTCTTGACCCACGAGAAAAGCACCCCAATATATAAGTAATTGCTTGTAAAAATTAAGGCAATTTGATCTCATCTGGTTTGGTCCTGCTCTTTGCTTCTCTTATCCCTAAAAGGCTGCCACCCACTGTTTGCTGCACAGAGGTGTCCCCCCTGATCAGCTCCATCTCTTTGTTCCTACATATTTTACCTGGAAGTACCTCAGCTCTACTGGCCTTGTCCCTTCACGAGCTCTAGAAGGGCAACTACACCAGCAGCACAGCTGCACATGGGGGTTTTAGTTCCATTCTGTTTTCTCACAAATGGCATGCTTCTCTTTTTAGCAATTTCCAAGTTTCTCATTTTTGTCTTAGGAAACAAAGACGTGCGGTAGCCACATTTTCTCACGCATTCTCTCTCCCTCTCTTAGAGTTGTCTATTCATCACATTGCTGACAGTTTCAAAGGCAAATAGATTGTCACATTGATTTTCATTTGGGATTCAAATTTACCTAAATGAGAAGGTCTGTCTGTATTAAATAACTTTTAAAAACACTTGAAGAAGTTAGTAAAATGCTAACTGTTTTCAGTTCTTTTGAGGGCAGGAGGATCTAGAAAAGACACATTTTGAGCAATGACAATCTGGATCAGGAAAGACTGCCAGTCAAAAATCATGTGAAAGGAGCGTGGTAAGGAAGCAAGAGAAGTCCTTTTAGAACAGCTAAAGAAATATAAATATCCTCAATCCTTCCAGCTTGTGCTTCTTACTCAGCTGCAGACTCAGAGAATTTGGGAAGCAACTGAACAGGTACTAGTGGCTTCTTCCCTGCCTTGGGGATAACAGGAAACTCAAATTGCAGTGGTTCTTCTGCAGTCACCACTGCAGTCACCTTTGTTAAACAAAAAAGAGCATTTGATGAGGGATTGGCACTTTTCCATTAAAAAACCCAAACAAATCAGAGTTCCCTCTCTACTGTCACAGCAACCGGCACCTCTGTAATCAGCCTTTTCACTAATGAATAGTTTTGTTTGGGTATCTTTCATTGGCAATACAAAGCTAAAAGTGGAAAGAGTGTTTAACTAGGACACAGCCACCAAATCTGGCAGTGGATATTTTTCTAAGGATTTTTGTCCATATGAGTTCTGAGTGCAAATGCCAAATGACACTCAGAAGAAAAAGATTAAGCTGATAAAACTGTGCAGCAGGGTTTTTCCTACTATTTTGGCTGCCTGAGGTACACAAATTACATTACATTTTTTGCTTGATTAAAAGGAAAGGAAGTAAAAGTAAGTATTAACCTTCCTTTTTAATTAAACTGATTAAAAAGGATCATCTACGTGTTTGTCCTTTCATTTCATATTTCACTAGCCAAATGGGTTCTCAAACAGAGCTGTACTACAAGATAGAATGTCTCTAATGAGGTAGCAGCTTTTTTTGCAGGTATCTACTTACTTTATCTGGGTGTCTCATTGTTAATAGTCTCTGCCCAAGCAGCTGTGCCTGTGATATTAGAACAACATGTTCCCTCCAGTACTGTGTGTGGAGTTATTTCATGTCCAACCAGAGATAAAATGTAAGCTACTCAAAAGCAACTTCCAAATCACCCTGTAAAAGGAAACTGCGGAGAGACAAGTTGCTGGTAAGAAGAGAGATGAAAGGGTTATGTTAAGCACTTATTGACCATATTTCTCTTTCACCAGGCCACATTATGCAACCTGCCAGGTGCAGAATACTTGCAGTTTCTAAGAGCTGAACAAGCATTGCAGGTATGTGCAGAGCAAATACCTTTATTTAAATGACATGCTAGGAAAACAAAGTCATTTTGCATGGAAGTCAGGATGTGGAGGGAACAGGTGGCAGATGCAGATATTTTGGAATGGAGCATGCAAGGGAACAGATTTAATCTGCATTGTTACGGGGGTCAGTGGATATTTCCCTTCCTTATTTACACATATTTACTGAAAAGGGAGTGAGACCACATGGTAATATATTTTTAATCTTAAGTATTCCTGCAGGGCAGGGCTGTGAGGACCTGGAGACTGGCTCTGCTGCAGTGTCCCCAGAGGAGGAACTGGTAGTCCCAGGAGGCTGGAATGGCATCCTGGCCTGTGGGCAGAACAGGGGGAGACCTGGGGAGGGGCCAGGGACCCCTAAAATAAAGAAACTGTTTGTAATGGTGCCAAAATTCTAGTTGGCTACCTTTAAATGAGGTAATCCCCCATAGCAGATCTGGGCTTACTGTGTCGAATGGTTCAGGATGACATTTACTTGGAGACGCTCTCACAAGCTGATTTGGGAATCTTAAAGTTAATTAAATGCTTGTGTTTTCTTTACCCTAGTCCTCTGTGAATTGGGTGATTTGTGCTAGGCATCTGGTAGCACATGTCCTCTGCAGAGGGTTCCCCAGCAAAAAGGCATTAAACACTTCGGCCTTTTCGGCATCATCTGTTCCGATCTTTCCTCCCCTCAACACAGCACAGCAAAGCTTTCTCAGCCTTCCTCTTACTATTAGTGCAATTACAGAAGGATTTCCTGTTACTCTTTACAGGCACAGCCTTTCTGCCGCTCCCTCCCTAACAGCCTTTTTCTCTCTTGCTGTTGCAGCCCTGCTGGGGGGTTTTTTAGTGTTCTCCTTCTGAACCCGGCTGGGTAACAGAGCCTGCCACAGCAGTGGCTTGCACTCCCATTCTCTGGTGTCCCAGTTTATTTGTTTCCCCTCTGACTTTACCTATCACCCTCTGAGGCTGGTGAAATTTGCTAATTTTGAGTATCTATTGCCTCACACTGTTTCTCTTTACAGAAAATAGGGAAATGCACAACTTCAGAAATAGCCCAGGCTGTCCCCATCATAATCACCAAAGTTGTTGAATAGTTAATCCTAATGTATTATTTTCCCAAGTAGTTAAAGCTCTTTGTTACCACTCCTGTACTTTGAAGGCAGAAATGTAAAAGCACTCAGAAATAAAAATAAACATCACATCTCTTGCTTTTGTGTGCTGAAACAGTTGCTCACTGATATGTTAGCATATGAAGAGGCCAGAAAAAATTCTTTTATTTTAAAAAAATATAAGTTACCCCTGAAAAAATATACTCACAGTTCAAAGATGAAGATAAAGCTCTCAGGTCTTGCAGTGTAATTGAGCAATCTGTTGGAAACATGAAAACTGCAAAGAGCTTTTAAGGAAGTTGTTTGTAGTTTCATTTTGATTCTCTCCAAAACTGCAGAATAATTTAATACTAAAGGATCTCGTCCATATTGCAATGAAACCAAGGGAGAATTTCTTGTACTCATTAGTGGATTTTAGCTACAACTGCAAGTGTGCAGCAAAATAAGATGTTCAATATTTGAAGGTAAATCTCAGTAACCAAATTTGGGAGGAAAAATGTTAATTGTTTATATCCATAATATTATTATGCTTGGGATTCCCATGTCTTATTTTATTGGTTTTATAAGGAGCAGAGAGTGTTCTTAAAAAGCTCCATTATTAATGATCACATGCAGAGATCTTGCAAAACCTAGACTATCTAAAACATCCCTCTAAACCACAAACAACGGCGTTCTAACATTAGCTTTATTTACCTTCACTGTCTTTTTGAATAATCCATACCACTTTAAAAGCTTAACCATCAAATTAAAAATTATGATAATCAACAAAATACCAAACTATTGGTATAAACAAACCTGTACAAGCATAGCTCACAGCTAGGGAAAGATGAAATACAATCGAGGAAGTAGCAGACTATAATGTCTCATTTATTTTTCTCTCTTCATGGGCAAGGTAGAAAACCACAAAAGATGTTTAGAAGAGAAGACAAAGCAGTATTTTTATCTCCTGCTCTTCATTTTCTTGGTTGAAAAAGAATTACAATCAAAACATGGACTGACATCTCCAAAATGAACAAAATTTGGGTGAATATTTCTAATATTTCTAATATTTCTATTATTTTTGTCATCACTAATTGGATGAAAATGAAACTGGATCAATATTTTTGTGAAAGGAAAATACTTGGCATCACAATACTGAGTGGAAGAAAAAGTTATTTCTAATATGCCATAAACTCTTTGCATCTGTGGATGTGCAGTGGCAGGATGTGCAGTAAATATTTTCAGATTTTTGCTTTTTTACTTTCGGGAGCACTTTGCAAATGAAACTTGCACTATTCTCAGCAAAGATAAGGCAGAGTATGGTCCTGGGATGCTGTACAAAACCATTCTTCCGTCACTGGAAGGAGACACGGCATCTTTAAAAGGCAAAGTGACAGGTTTGTAAGGGTTTTGTTCAGAAATCAGAGAGTGATGAAGCATGTCAGAGAGGTGTGCTTATTTCAACAGGTCTTGATTTAAAGTGGAGGGAAGCTGGGGGCTGGGCAGTCCGGCACCTATTCCTGCGGGACACGACAGTGCTGTGTGTTGGCATTCCAGCTCTTGTTCCCGGACAAAAGGAGCTTTCACTTAAACTGAGAGGTATTGAGTAACGAGCCCCCGCACAACACAACAAACTGAACACAACTGTCTCAGCAAGGCTCTATTAAAGCATGGGAAATTAGCCATGGCCCCATGATTTATCATTTTAATTGGAATAAGACAGATTCCATCAACAATTACAGAGCAGAGCAGCAAGAAACAAAAGTTTTTCTTTAGCAGCTGTTATTGTGCAGGATAGACAAAGCATTAAGGTAGGAACAAAACCCCTTTTTCAGTGTAAACCTGGATATAATGTGCAGAAGAAGATAAAATATAGAATCAAGATCTTGCAGGTACAAAATATGCTGAAGAAGAAAAATCATGCCTTTTCCACTGCCCAAATATGGCCATAGCAAGTCTTCCTTACCTCTTGCAAATTCCTCTGCTAGTGCTACAGCAACTTCTCCCTGATTCTTGGCATATTTGAACAAGGGTTTTCAGAGAGTCATTCTTTGACCTTCCCAGGTGCTGCTCATTCAGAGTTTCATTTTATAGGCAGTGAGTCCAGTAGGGGTCAATGAGGACCACAAGCATTAAAAAACAGAATGCAGCTTTGTATGCCTTGTTATAGATCTGTAATCTTCACTATGTTAAATTAAGCATTTAAATATTATGCCTCATTTTTTTTATAAGAGGTCATAATAATTAAGTTTAAAGTTATAATTTTAATTAATACATACCACAGTCTACCAGCTATGTTTTCCAATGTCTTATAGCTTTGTGAAAATGACACATTATTAAGCAGAGGAGCACGAGACTCAGAGCAGGTTAACTTAGTGCAAACAGGTTTCTGCTGCCAGAAAGGCTGTTAAGGATCCACTGTTTCCTAAACCAAAGATCACTGTTCCATCCTCTGAATAAATACTGATTTCTGAGCAGGCAGTGTGAGATTTGGGACCTGATCATCAGTGTGCAATACAAACCTCTGTCTGGAAGAAAGGTGTCCACTTTAGGTCACAGGGAGATACATGTATCTCTAAAGGTGATCTGAAAAATACCTAGCAGATACTCAGCTGGAAATGCCTGCAATGGTCAAAAGCCAAATTAAATACAGATTTATGACTGTGCCACTCCAATCCAAATGTGAATACTGTAAGCAGTGGTAGGAATGTCCTAGAAGTAAGCAACAGACACTGGCCAGCTCCTGTGTGGGAACACCATATGGATCAAATTTTTCACACTGGGAAAGATGCGTGTGAAAAAGATATGTCGGGAACATACAAAAATCCTTGGTCGGGATCAAAAAGATGAAGACAATTATTTCCTAAAATAAAGGCCATGAATTAAATGAAATTAGTAGAGGAAACTGTAAACAAATAGATTTATTCCTTTTTACTTAATGCAGAATTAATTGAACTGCAGACCTAGGGCTTAACAGTTCAAACAAGCTAAGAAAAATAGGTGAGATAAATTCACAGATTGTAGGTCCAATGATGCCTATTAAACAGGATAATCCATGTGTAGTTTATATTGGAGGATAAATTAATTGCTTTTTTTTTGTTTCCTATTGTTGGAAATAGCATTCTGAGATGTTTCAGTAGTGATACACAAGTCAAAAAAAAGAAGTTAAATATATTGATTTAAACCACTACAGAAAGAGCACATTTGTATTTTCATTACAATAAAGAGCACTCATACTGACAGCTGATGAGCTGTCAGTTTTAAGTGATGAACCATGTTTACTTTGATTGTTATCCCATACTGTTCTCTGTTGTAGCACAAGAAATAATAAATTCCAATTATCAAAGCTAAATTTGTTGCCTAATCCACATTAATAGCAAAAAACATAAGACTAATTCAATGAAACTAAATGGATTTTGACTAATAATGTCATGTAGAAACACCAAACAAATTGAAACACTATTTCCTAGAGCTGCATTCCTCTCTAGTCCTGGTAGAGATTGAAGTTGAGTGCGCAATATATCATATTTAAATTAATTTCTGTAAATAATTCCATCGAAAATACACAGAGAGTGGTAAATAGTAGGCTAAAGGGTAGGACACTGACAGTGGCTGTCATGGGTTTGCTAAATAGGAAAGCAGGAAATTGCCAGACCTCCCTTGTTTCACATTTCTCTCATGCACAAGGGACAGAGAAGAGGTTTCTTTTTCCCATGGAAAAAACCAACAAAACAACTTAAATTCTAAACTACCTCCTACACTTTCCTGAGAGTTAAAACCCAAGCTGCATGCTGACCAGCTCTTGGCTCCTCACTGTTACCCACTGACAACTCGAAAATCTGTAGCACATTAAGAAAGCACAAGTTGAGGACAGCCCAAAGTAAAGTGAATTAAAATGATGACAAATATTGCAAAGAATATAATTCCCTTTTTATTCCGTGCTTTGGCAGAGTTTCCATTCTGAAATGCCAGAAAAAACAGGAGGAAAAAAGGAAAAGTCAGGAACAACTCATGTTAAAATGCAGTGCATCTTAACTTGAGCCTTTATGATCTTCTCTTCAAAACCCAACTCTGCAAGCAGCATGCAAGTGTGAAGTGTGGTTTGAGAAAAAAACTGAATAAAATAAGAATATATCACATCAGTCAATCTCTATTTCAGGAAGTGATGCAAGCAAAGTCCACAGCAAAGCGAGCCTCCCAGAAATACTCTGCCACCCACAGCATTGTGTAACCTTCCTTTGGTGTGAAACGCGGCTGGGCTTAGCTCCTGCTAGCAGCAGTTAGCAGCACCCCATGCAACCTTGCTGAAAGTTAAAGAAACAACAAACAAATGCTGTTATTTCCCTCCTTCTGCAAAAGTGCGACTGATTAAATTCCTGTTACAAAGCCTTACAACAGCAGAAACAAGTCCTGCAGTTTCTGATAGGAAAACTGCCTGCTCCACATCCCACCAGAGGGAACGGAAACGCTGGTCTGCTTGAGAGCTGCTCATATTTTGGATCTTGCCCCTTTCACCCCACCAGAGCTCTTGACTTTCAACTTTGCTGTTTGGGATTTTTTTCCATTTCTCTCATTTTCTCTCCCATCAGCTAATTTTCTTAATTTCTTTCTACTCACAGTTTCCAAAACTGAATAAACAAGGAAAATACATGATCAGGTAACAAAACTCAACACTTGATAATTACATTTAGGCAAAACTCATGCAGCAATTACAGCTGATAAATGACTATACCACACCGTTTTTTATTTGGCTGCCACCATAGTAAGTCTTGCATATAGAATATCCCATTGCATTACATCAAACATGATACTTTCTAAGCATATCTACATGCACTATTTCCTGCCAGACTAACGTCTGCCTTAAAACTATTGACTAAGCAAAGTAGGACTAGAAGAGAGCACATTATTTGACATTATTTATCCTGCTCTCGAGATATTTGGTTGGATTTTTTTCTCCCCTATTCCTTTGAGGCCACAGCTTCCCACCACTGCCGCAGCAACGGTTCATCTGCTGTTGCGTTCTTGCTTTCTGAGCGGGGCTGGTGGCAGGAAGCCACAATTGCTCCCTGTGTTTATCTCTCCTCATCTAGCAGCCCTGACAGAGTGAGTCTATTTGGATAGCAAGAAGCTGTGGTAACTAAGCAGCCACAAAATTTAAAAGGGACATTTCCAGCTACTTGCACTGCTAAGAGTAAGTGCAAAGCAAGTATTTTCTAACAGAACAAGTATATTTTTTAATGGGAATGGAATGAGAAAAAGAAATATCAGGTTTTGTGTGGGTGCTTCACTTACATAAACTAAATCTTCCTGCTTAAGAATAAAAGCTCTTCATCCTAGAGATGGGTTTTGCTGACAAATATATTAGCAATAACTTCACATTCCAGTTATTATCTCTATGTATTTCATCTTGAACCTTTCTGTGAGAAGTTCAGAACCGTGAACAGCCCACGTTCCTTCTTTCTCTAGAATGTGGCTCCCATTTCCTTAGGGAATCTAGCAGCCAGACCCATTTAACCCCCTCCTGGAATATTTAACACCTTGCCTCTGGAAGAACTGTTTCAGCCAAACAGTTAGAGAAAAGACTTGAAGGGGTAGGTCTAAAATGCAAGCTTCAAACCCAGCTTTCCCAAAGGAGGCAGTGCTCAGATCCAGGTCTTTGGTTCAAGGCCAGCGAGTCAGGAGCAGACTCAGAGCACATACTGCGATCAGCAATGCTCCCAGTCCTGCCTCCTGTGCTTGGACTACTTCTGTTATTTTTGTATAGAAAATAATGACTGCAAAAGTCTCCAAGAAAGACTGTCAGAATGGTGATGAGACTTCTAGCAGTAGTTATTCTTCTAGATGGGTTACTAGAACCAATGACAAATTTTTCAATCAGCGGAGCTCCTGAAAAGTAAGATTTGATCCTACAAACATCACCACAGATTTCAGGTCTTCTGCACATGCATAGTCCAAGTGTTTGGTGAGATCAGAGTGCAATTTTTACATCTCAAGCACCATTATCTTTAGTGGACTTGCATTATAAACAATGAAAAGCACATTTTAAAGAAGGGGCTATGGCCTGCATTTTCGCAAGGGTAAACTCTGCCTAACCTCTGCACACACCTGTCCTTTGGACACCCTGCTGCCAGCACAGCCCCACTGGACCAGAGGTGATGCTCAGCATCTCCGCATGGGGTGAGGGCTGGTTTGAGGTGGTGTTTGTGCTTCCTTAGTTTTTCCAAATGACAGGCAAGATTTCCCAGTGCACTCTGCCTTTTACTGCTTCAGGGATGCAGAGCAGGTCATAAAGTATAATTGCCCAATTAAGGAGGGTTTACAGCTGCTCTGTGTTGCTCTGAGTGCCACAAAGCAGATTGAGCAAACTAGTGAAGCTGGATCATTGCTGTGTCAAAACCAAGAGACACGTATTTGAGTGTGTGTGTGAGAAAAACATCCAATATGTGGGCTAAAGTCCCCTAAATACAGAGGTGGGTATAGATTGTATAGGAAGGCACATGTTTCAATGTCGTGGAGCAAGTTACAAGAAAGAACCCTAAGCCCCCTGATCTCTTTACAGGATGGCAGAGGGAGCCCCCAGTGTGCAAGCCAAACTGGCATAGTCAGGGCTCTGTCAGGGCTGCAAGATGGAGGGGAAACACAGCAGCTGGGGCTTCCGTCCACTCTCCTGGGGCAATAGAAATAACCTTCTGTGAACGAAGCACAGGAAAAGGGAAAAAAAAAGCACATAAGCGTCCATGACAATTTGTAAATGGAGGAATCTGAACTCCCATGGGGAGTGGAGTTCAGTGAAGGCGGCAGTAGATGAGGGCTCAGACCAGCTCTGCTTCTCATTGCCTGCTCGTCCTTTACCAGCCCCACAGCTTTTCTCCCCACCCACCATTGGCAGGTTCCTGTTTATTTTCAAGCCTCTTGGTTGTGGGTGACGCTGGACGCATGTGTTTAAGGAGAGAAGGACAGCAAACACTTTAGGGTGGTGGAGGCCTCTAGAGACAATTTCACTACAAATAAATTCTTCAGTTATCTTAATGCCAGCAGCCATCTCAGTAAAAGTGGATTCATGTTCACGTCCAGGTTAATTTTTTATTTTTTTTTTTAATTCACAAAGCAGTTTGCTGACAATATAAATTATTGGCTAGAGCAGTGCTGCTCAAACTGCCAGATGCAACTACCAAAGAAGCCATGGAACAGTTCAAAAGGGCTGTAGCTCACAAAGAGTTAATCAATTCACAATATTTTTGTACTAAACTGTCAACACTTCAAGGCAGTAAGTATTTCTATTGGTAAGTGGGTGTTGTGCAGTGCTTGCAGGATTTTCAGAAACAGACAAATCAAAAAGGAAGCCATGCTTGCAAAACCAAAATAATATAAAATTGTGAAATGGACAACAACACCAGCCCCAAGCTCACAGCCCATGGGATGGTGCCCATTTGGTGAGGCACTGCCTGTGCTGGGGTCACCCTCACCTCCTCACTCATTCCACCTCGAGGAGCTGCCCCACTCCTCCTGCTTCTGGACAAAGCCAGACTGAAAAGCATTGCTTTTGGGATCCATGTCAAAAGTTTATTGCAATATTTTTTCAAGCATTATTTTTGAATTCATGACAATAATATAAATCAGCTTATTTCTAGTCGTTCTTTAGTACAGATAAGTAGTGACAAATTTGTGTTAGTGCAAACACACTTCACTGTAGCTTGTCCACTATATTTGAGGTGCAGGTCTTGCTTGGTGGTGATGGAAAAGCTACAGGAACATTAGCATTCCCTGCCATGGCTGCTGGCATTAATGCTGACCTGGTGCAATCCCACCCTCCATGTGACAAGGACACACAAAGCCACGCTGGGCTGCACACTAGCTGGCTTTGCCCTCCCCATCTCCTGCCACCCACACACATTTAGATCAGCACTGAGTCTGTTCCAGGCTTGTCACAACCCTCTGATAAAGCAGAGAGGCAAAGGGTAAAGGGGAAGGAGAGATTTAGCAAGGAGGGAAGAGATGGAAGGAATACACATGTGGAGTGGAGAAGGCTTGAACAGATCATTGACTACAGCTCTCAGTTGTGTTTGAGGTAGCCTTTGGTAACCAGAGTTCTGCGGGACTCCAGTAGATGACAGAAGTTACAAAGGTCACTTTAAATGAATTGATTTCAAATCTACATCAGATTAAAACAACTGGAGGTCTGATCACTAGATGGTTATGCAACAGTCACGTGTGGAATCATCAATTGGTCCTTATAGTGTAGCTCGAGTGAAACCCTATGCCCAGCCTTTCCCCTGGAGAGTTAATGCAGGAATAGCAGAAAGAAAATGCATTTCGAGATTAATTTTTTATTCTCAGAACATCCCATAAAGTGGTTGTTTCTTTTGGAGGTCTGGAAAGAATAACTGCATACATTCTTTAGAGCAGTTACAACGTTTGGACCAGAGCTACCTATTGAACAATTGTCACATAATTACTTAGGGACATATGTCAACAAATTTTAAATCCAAACTTGCAGACATTAACAGGAACATGGAGAATTTGGATAAAATGTGCATTTCAAGCTCTCAGCAGACTAGTTTGCACTGACACTGCTCTATACAAAGCAAGATTTCTGTTGCTACGGTTTCCAAATGGCCTCATTGTGAGCAATCTATAAAGGAACTGAATTAAATTGTTAAATTAAAACTGCAAGCTCCTGATGCTGAAGGCAAGGACTCTGTGCATGTTCAGCCACAACTATAGGTTAGTTTGTTTAAGTCTTTGTATTCAGAGGATTTGATCATTGCATAGAGGAAATTCATGCATGCACAGCCTGAGATCACACAGAGATGGTCTCTTTTTCTTTTTGCACAAATGATGGTTTGACTTTGTGCTGTTGAAAGGCAAATATTTGTCAAGATCTTGACATACAACTAATTGCAGAATATTATGTTCAAAATGAAAATTCACTGCGTCACATTTTAGCATTTCATTAAAGCACTATTAATATTATTTCTGTTACATAGGAAATGTATGAATGACATTTAAAAATTAATATAATTCAGAAAATTTAAAGTTTTCTATGATTTTAATGAAAAAGTTATAAACACCAAGTAAATCCAAATTGAACATCAACAGATCTGAAACGGGATGCTGTCTATGGATAAAAAAGTATTTATATCAGCTCCACATGAAGAGGCAAAAATATATAATTACCATTAAACAAATTTGGGATGATGGAAGATTGTGAAAAATTATGTTTGTGGCTTACCTCTTTAAATGCTGCTGACCATGGAATGGAATTACATGGTAGAGATTATATGGGAACGTTTTTCCAAAATACTTTAACTCTTAAAATAAACTACTAGCAACTGAGTCCAGAATACATAATAAACAGATTTGAAGAGCTTTTAACCCCAATCTTAAAAAAAAAAAAAAAAAAAGGAAAAGTGCTTATATAAGAATAACAGTTCAGAGCATCTTTAAATCCAATGGAATGCATTCTTCAAGCCCCTAATACTCTGATGTATTTGTCCCAAGCACAACACTGGTGTGTTTGTGAGATACTCGACCTGTTTCCTTTCAAACTCCTCAAAATAATGGAGTTGGTAAAACAGAAAGGTTTACTCCCCTTGATACAGACAGCACACTAGATGGAAAATAAGTATTTCAAAGACTTCCAGTGATAATGTATGGTTTGGTTTTCTGTTGTTCGTGGGATTTGTGGAAGCAGGTAGAGAGGTCAGGCAGACAGGCTTCAGGATGGCGAAGAAGAAGGTTTTATTTACAAGAACTTCTTTTTATACACAGTAATAAGCAATTGTCTATTGGCCAAAGACAATCCACCCCCAAAGACCTATTGGTTATGGCTTGTACACCTCTAACACTAAACACAGAGATTAAGAAAGTACAGTTTATCTATATTCTCCATGATAGACAAAGGAAAATCCTAAAACACTGCAACTACAATAATGAACAGAAGTCCTAATTACAAAAAGTAGAAGTACTTTAAAAAGCTTAATCTAATTAACTTTTAATTAGATACAAACTATGAATCTATATCATTCTGAAAACAGAACTCAGACTCCTAAGTTACTTAAAGGCAGAGGTTTTGTATTCCTTGGACATTTAGGCATCTAAATGTCATATACATTTTAAACACTTTTGAAATCTGGCACTCATTTCGCATCTAACCACTGATTTCTGTGTGGTATAAAATCACCAGAGTTTGCAAGAGATTGACCCCCAACCACCTGGTGACTGCCTCCCTTCAGAGAGCAGTAAGGTCTCCCCTGAGTCTCCTCCAGGCTAAACAGCCCCAGCTCCCTCAGCTGCTCCTCACAGGGCTTCTGTTCCAGACCCTTCACCAGCTTTGCTGCCCTTCTCGGGACACACTCAGCACCTCAGTGTTTCTTGCCGCGAGGGACTCAAAACTGAACACAGGATTTGAGGTGCAATGATGACCATTGTGGGAGGATTATTGCTCATTGTTGTAAGTAACACCTTTGATCCTACATGGTTAATACATCCATTTTTATTTGTCATGAAGAAAACATGCCAAACTCAGGGATTCCCATGGAGCCCAAAGCAGTATCTGACCTAAAGAAGTGAAACAACATCCAAGGTGCTTATTAGAGCATGAAGTACATGTACACATGTACTTCATGTACACAGCATACATATCTCAATCTGCATATCCACCTCTGTGAGAGGTGTCTTGCTTTTCCAGCTCAGATTTTACTCATATTGAAATACTCTATTCTTTCCTTGATTTTTATTAACATAAAAATTAAACAATTTTGATTTTTAAAAAATTGTATTTTCCTTTTGTTGTAGTTCATAGATGCAATGCTAGTACTGTCCTTTCTATGATAAATATTTTGGAAGATAATAGTTTCCAGGAAAAATCAGGAGGTGGCCTTTCTAAAGTTTAGATTAGTCTGATGTTTTTGTTACCAGCAAAATATTTTGTGTGCTCTGCTTTCTGAATCTCCAGAGGTCTATTGAGCAGTCGTAATTGTAAAGGACACTTATATAGAACCAAAAGCTGTACAATGATACGGAGAAGATGGAATTTTCAGCAATGCTGAAATTTGCATGGAATGTAAATAGAAAGAGGGTCCAGAATGGATCTCTGTTGAATAGGTGTTCAAAATTTAGGTGTGATTCCTCACAAGGAACAGATGTTAAAAGTTATCTGTTATTTTTAAACTACATTAAGAAACTCAGCAAACCAGTGTATTTTGCTTCTTAATCTGCTAGTTACAATATATGTGTCACTATATCATATCTGAGTTAAAGTTTTGGAAAATATTTTCCAGAAATACTTTTTTTTGTTTCCTAAGATCAACAAGAAGCAATAGGTAGCACCATGAGAAAATAAATAAATAAAACATGGGTTAAAAGCTCCTGGGAAATAATGACATTCAAAAACACTCAGAAAAAGTTCAGACATTATATATGATTAGCTGCTCCAACTGCTGTGCTGCTTGAGGCTACTGTCTGGGCAGTAGAGCTAGTATAAGGTTTTAAGCCTGACATGTTGACTTCGCATTGAAATAATCTGTAATACACTTATTGATTGGCATTCTGTGAGAGAATTGACCCCCATCAACTGCGCTACAGTTTCTTGGAGTGGCTGAAGCACAACTGAATGAGTGCAGATGATGATTCACAAAACAGGGCATTTCAAGGGATCCTGAGATTGTAAAAGCTTTTGATGAAGCCGCTTCTTAGAGAGAAGGAAAAGTTAGTATGCCTATGCTTTATACTTAAGACAAATGTACTTTCTGAGTTTGCAGTAAAACTAAATCCAAAGCACTAGAAGGTCAGTGTGATTAACTTTATATATACTGAAACAGATCGTTTCTAGTTGAAACCCATCAGTAACAGCCTGTAGTCTCTTACTTTCCTCTATCATTGGTCAACTCCTGAATTACATTTTGTCCCTTAGACCCTAAATTCTTCTGAGCTAGGACTGTATATTCCTATGCAATTTTATGATGTGTGACAAAGCTGCTCATAATCTTCACTCAAGCCTTTGGATGCTACTGAAGTAAAAAGAAGAAACCCCATGTATAAGAGTATTTCAGTGATGCAATTATCACGGAATAAGCTGAGTTGGAAGGATCCAAAAGGACGACGGAGTCCAACTCTTGGCCCGGCACAGGACCATCCCCTAGAGTCACACCATGTGCCTGAGAGCATTGTCCAAACTCTTCTTGAACTCTGTCAGGCTTGGTGCTGTGACCACTTCCCTGGGGAGCCTGGTCCAGTGCCCAACCACCCTGTGGAGAAAAAAGATGTTCCAGCCCATCATCAAAGGACACCTACATTATTCTTTTACTTTGTGTGTGAAACCTTCTCTAGAAGAGCAAAGTACCTTACAAAATGTGAACTTTGTCTTCATAAATAAAAGCATCTGGTTTGCTATCTAACCATCTGGTTTGTCTAAAGTTTATAGTCTCCTGAGTGTTATTCACAGGCCCACATATGATCAAGCCTCCACAGACATTTTTATTTGGTAAAAGCTTTCCCACAGCCCTTCATTTTTTCTATCTGTTTTTGATCTTGTAAAAAAATGTCATTTTAATACGTGTGTTGTAATACTGTGTGTGTTTGTGTTTCCGTGAACTGTGCAGATCTCCTAGTGTGTGGATATTATGGGCTAGATTCTCTTGGGAACAGTGGAGGAAAGAACTACGGAAGAGTCATTTGGAGATACAAGACTCTATGACTTCTTCTCTGCCGTCTCTGAACAAAGGGCTAGGTGAGGATGGATAGATTACTTTAAAATCCATCTACTATTAACATGTAACAAGGCACTGAGAACTGTTTCAGTACTTTAAAATCCATCTACTATTAACATGTAACAAGGCACTGAGAACTGTTTCAGTTCAAGAGCTATAGCTGGTAATAGGTAATAGCCACTCTGTCAATCCTACACCAGACAAGTACTCTGCTGAGTTTGACAATTCCATGACAGTGTGCACATGCAGATAACCTAGCTGTGTTCAGCTCCATGTGAATAAAATGATTATTATTTTCCCTTAATTCTACAAGCTGAACAGTCACTACATTTCTGCTTGCTCTCTCTTTCACAAACACAAGATTTTCCATCCGGAGCCCTTACAAAGCCCTGCCAAAAGGGTTCATTCTCCTTTGGAGTTCAGCTGCTCCAGTTTCTGGAGAAAATGTCTCCGTTCTCTGGTAGGTCAGTAAGTACACAACAGTTCACAAGCTCTGATACTTCTGCCTAATCTGCTCTCTTACCACAGGCAATGGAAAATGTTTCACTTGAAACAACAAACATTCAAAATCAGAAATAGAAATTACCTCAGTACATATTAATATAACTTCACAGAAGCCTATCTCTTTCTGCTCTAAACCACGATTGATGTTTCAGCAAAGTAAGTGTGTGCATATTTAAGTATTTTTCTGCAGTCAATAACAATAATTGCACCTTTTCATCTCTAGAAGTCAGCAACTTTCTGTACGTGTTATGCCAAACGAGTGATTTAAAGAGAAGTGTAGACCTACAGATTATGGAGTGCAGAACTATGTTTGCAATCTGAACATAACTAAACTAACTGGGGCAAGAAGCCTGTATTTTAAGTGGGAATAGGTGTCTATTTCTATGCTCAATCTTCCCCATCATTCTTTAACATAAAAAAGGTAGAAAGGATCCTAATGACTCTGTAGAGGCGAAAACCCAGGACTTCTCCTTCTGCAGAAGAGTTGAGAGAGGGCAGCTGGATCCCACTGGACCCTGCTGTGTTTAGTTTCTAAAAATGGGAACTAAACTGAGAAGCAGCCTCCAGGGGCAGCAAAATACAGCAGGAAGCTTGGAGATGCCATTCTGTTCTAAAAAAATAAATTGTTTCATGTACGTGATTCTATTTACTTCTTTGCTTATTTGTGTAGCTTGGGGGTACTGGGTCGTTGCCAGGTCAGCTCCTTACAGCTTTGATTCCTGTTGACATACAAAAGTGTGAGTGTGTGAGCTCACGCACACATACTTAAGAGCGGCTTCTGTGAATGCAGAGAAGAGTTTTAAGTAATTCTAATTTGCTGTCAATAGATTTCACTAAAGCCTTGCATGCTGCAAGAGAGATCAACCATAAATCCCAAATCGAAGTCCTAGATCATTAAATTTTAGCCTTTGATATATAGACAGATTCTAAAATGAGCCATAACTTCCCAGCTGGAAAGTTATTACGTTAACTGATAATACAAACTTCCAGGCATTTTAAATAGGATGAATGTTGCGAATTTAAGTCACACCTTTTTTCAGATTTCAGCAACAAGCCAGGTAACAGAGCTGAAACAATGAGCTTTAATCTTTGTCTATATGTTCAGATACAAGATAGGCTTTGTATTTCTTTTGTTTATTGTACTGAAAGAGCTAGCCTATTCATTCAAAATGAAAGTCAAGACAATCATTAATTGTGATTTTTTTCTGAGTAGCAATGCTAAACCCGGTCCTGAGTAAACTATTGTATTGCTAATTATTTATATGCATTAAATTTCAGTGTGAATGAGCCTATCACTGTGTCAATTTCTACATTATAAACTTGCTCATGTTTTCAATCTCAATGAGACATTAACATTTTTAACCTGCAAATGGGAGTCAGTATTCACACCAGTCAGGATAATCCATATCCTGCGTTCCAGATCTTATGCTGTAGAGCTTCATTTGAGAAGGATAATTAAACAAAAAATTTTGCTTTAGATTTTAAATATATTTTTAGGGGGAAAAAAGTTTTATTGCCCTGAAAATCTTGTGTGATCCATATTTGTTTTCAGAACATATTTCCAAGAGCTGAGAAGATTTGTTTTCTGGCATGCATCAAACATTTTTCCATTGGCCACAGCATTCTTGCACTAATTGAGTTTAGAAAACTCTTCAGCTGCTGCCTGGATGAACATGATCTGTGAAAAGCAATCCTCAGAAATAATGGGATCCATTAGCTAATTACACTTTATCATCAAACATGCATCAGTTGCAAAATGTAATATGAGAACTATATTCTGGTATCCCAGACCTTTCAGATTACAAGAGATGCCATTAAAAAGGCACGTGAGTATCTTCTTTCCTGAAATACTTCATACTTCTTAGTGAAGGAATCCACTAATTTTCAAAAGAGGCAAAACTGTACAAGGCCAACACTGCCTTCTGAAGAGATGATTTTGCTGTCTGAAGTAAAAACTTCAGAGAATATGCTTTGTTTATCATGCATGAAATATGAACAGGTCTGTTCCCTGGTTAAAATTATCCACTCTCCTAAAAACCCACAAAATATCCTAAAAAGTACAATTCAATTGCAAATCAGAACATTTTGGTAGAAGGCATGGATTTTTAAAATGTGATTATGGACTCTGTAGAAAAATGTTTCTTTGTATTTCTCCTGAATGCTCCTTTTCTTTCACAATAATTTTATTTGCTATGACAATATATGTAGAAGTAACTGACTGTATTTTGATGTAGCCCTTACCTTTGTATTAGTGTTTCAAATAATATATGAGGAAGATAATCTCACTAATTCTCCCATTATTTTTCCACTGAGAGCATTTTCTCTCCTTTTTAAACAGGAGGAAATTTAGAGTCACATTACAGCTGGCCTTGTTAACATATTGACCTTGACTCTGTTGCCTTACAGTCTTGGCAGCTACATAATTCTGTGCTAAGTGGAAGCTAAAATGCCATCCTGTCTAAATGTTTACCTTCTGAACTTACATGTGAATTTGATTTGAAAGATGACAAGATCCAAGTGGAGAACCAATATGATGATTTCACATGGAATTCCAGCTACTTGCTGTTTTAAAATCCCAGCTACATAAAATCCGAGAATAAACAAACCCCACAAAAACACGTAAGTCACAAAAATCTTCAGTAGATTTGATTTATGTTTAGGAACGCCAAGTAAATTGTGAGCATTCAAGTAACAAATAAGTATAAATTTAAAATTCATGGGTTGCACTACCTCAGCCTGACAGTGTTGGTGGGCAGTGGACTGACACACACGTTTTGTACTGTAGCTTTCCAAATGCTCCACTGGCAAATTTCCAAACAAACAGATTCAATGCTGCTGTCAGCTCAACTCACTGACTCTGCTTTGCTCACCTTTGTCCACCTCCTGTCATTCCCTTCTAGCCCTCCTCCCTGTGGAGCCATGTTATATATACACAAGGTCTGTGCTCCTGTCACGAAGTGAAGAAACAACTGGAGACATTGTCAGAGACATTCCCTTACGATGCTACATCCTGCTGCCATACCCTCACTGTTCCCACAAAACTGAGAGCAGCAGTGCATGTGGCTGGCCTGTGGGAGATGAGTAGGTCACAGCAGCACCTTACATCACAGCCTGCAATGAGGTCAAAGCAGCTCCAGTGGAGGAGGTCAGGCAGTGAGACTCTCAATCCCTTAAAGCCTCACTAAATGCCCATGTAAAAGATTTAGCAGCTATAAGAATCTTGTTGGTACAAAGACACACAACACATCAGCTGTTAGTAGAATGCAGAATGACTGTGAAATCAAGTACTTACACTTGAGTAAAATCCAAATAGTTTTTCTTCTATTAGGAAATAATAAAATGCCATATATAGATGGGTACAAACCTGCCAGCTTTTTTAATGAGATGCTCTTTCTGCTACAAGTGGTTTGCCAGCAAACATGCCTTAATTTCTCTGGGTCTGATTATTCCCCATGTAAGTTCTCACACCGGTGCAAAATCAGGTTAAAAAAAAGAATGCCACCGAACAAATGCCTTACATTCCACAGGTGCAATTATTTCACAAATAAAAAGGAAGTGAACACAAGACTTTGTAGGTGGTGCTTGGAGACGCTTACCATGTATTCCTTTTGAAATCTGAGACACATTACCATTTTAAAGTACTCCATGCTCAGTAAAACTAAATGGGGATATTGTTAGTGTTGAGACTTTTTGTAAAAGTATAGTATTTTACCTAGAGGTTTCTTTTCCATTCTAGTGTATTTTTTTTTTTGGCTTGTTTTGTATATGGTGATATTTATGTTCCAATTAACTCTTTCAATGTTACGGCCTACAACCTCTTAGCTCTTATTCCTGTTTTTATGCTAGAAAGCAAAGGGAAAAAGCAGCACAAAACCTTTAACCTTATCTTCCAGGCAACCTTATCGCTATATGTTGGTTATTGTCTTCTTTTGCTAATAGAAGGCAGAAGGATACATGTATGTAGAAATATCCCTGGTTTTCACATGGGCTCCTCTAGGATGATTATTTTTAGTTCCAGGAAGAGCACGCAGCAGATGAACACCCAAATGAGGATGAATGTTAAAGGATTTAAGAAAGCATGCTCCCAAAATACAAGTTTTACAGATTTGAAAAAAAAACTATTTAATGATATAGTTCATATTAAAACACAGGTCTTCAGTAGCAGACTTCACATAATGCCCACATAGGAAATAGATTTAGATTTGCTTTCTTTTTCTTTAAAAGTTCCCTGGACACCCAGCAAAACTGAATTACTAATAGCTCACTTTGGGGTTGGTCATAAGTATTAGCTGAACCTTTTTGTCTAACTGGGTTAATTAGGTATTATGTTTTATCTTTTTCATTTAAATAAAGGTTTTATAATGTCTTAATATTTCAGCTCCTGAAGCTGCTTTCATTGCACAAGTTAAAGATCTCTTGTATGCAGAGCCACCTATTTTCACCAAATATGTAAAACCTAAATTGGTTTTGAAATTTCCACTCATCTGCAAGAACTAACTCAAATTGGCCAACAAGGGGGTGACCATTCCCCTTCCTCCAATGACAAGGAAAGCCTGGATGATAGACACATGTGACTGCACAAACACTGTTCCTTAGGAAACAGCCTTAAAAAATAAAACACTTTTTGGATCACATGTTAAAGCTTTGTACAATTGAGGGTTTGAGATGTGCTAAATCTTACACATTCTGCACAGTCCTATTCTCTTGAACAGAACTAATCACTCAAATTGCATAAAGCTAAGTGCTTGTTTAAATCCTCACATGACTGATGACTAATGTTCAGTATTTAAAATCCTGTCCAAAGACAAAGGAACTGATTGTTTCATTTGAGCAGTCAACTTTCTATTTGATCATAGTAATTTCAGTCTCTATCATTTAAAATATCTAAGAAGCGTGACCTCACTTCGTCGACAGATTTTCCTTTTCTCTTTCTGGAAAATTTTGCATACTAAGTACTACAGCATTAGAAGTAAAATATTTTCAGTCTGAAAGTGACTTAAGTTCCGTATTTTATGACAGATATTAAACAAGGAAAAAACGCAGACAGAAGCTAAATTTGCTTCAGGGGGTTCCCTGAATGCACTAAATCTAAAGAGAACTGAGTTGATCTTAAATATAACAATCACTGAGTATTTAAGCAGGTATAAGGCATTGCTTGAATATGTCTCAGTGTACAGTGCTAGAAGAGAATACAGGGTTTAATGCTTCATCTTCTCCAGTTTACCAAACTTTAAAATTATAAAAGCTATGTAGTTTATATTGTTGCATCTCAAGGAGGTTCGAAGAGTGACTGTAAGCCTTTGAGGCACGGCATCATTTTGTTCTCTTTACAGCAGAACCGCATCTAGGTTCTGCTTTGTGACTGGGATACCCAACGAAGTACACTGCGGTGTCAACAGCAGAAAAAGCCTCTCGCAGGCTGTGCACGCTCTCCATCCCTCCCGAGAAGTCCTTCCAGCAGCTGTAACCCCCGTCAGCGCTCGGAGCCCCCGCAGCGGCGGCGCTCGGGCCCCGGCGCGGGGCGGGCCCTGCCCGAGGCCGGGGGC